>PVIY010048750.1:0-17124 GCA_004026745.1 Myrmecophaga tridactyla
AAAAGCCCTCTTTTTCCTGCATTCTTTGGTCTTCCCAGCAGATGGCACTCTTTAGCTGCCTATTTCATCTCTGACTCAGTTGAAACAGTGGGGTTCATGACTAAAACTGCAGGGATCCTGTGTTCTGACTTCCCTGGCCAATATCTGTCTCAGTATTAGGCTGTGTCCCCCACTGTATTTGGGGCAGAGGATTTCTGTGGCTGTCCTAATCCACAGCCACCCACCAGGCATGGATAAGATCACCCACAGCAGCTTCCCTCAAGGGTGGTGGATGGGTACCTGGATCTGCCAAGGAAATAACAGCCTCTGCCCACAGTTTCTCAGTCTCTTTGTTTCACATTTCCCTGGCTGTTGTACTGATCTATCCTGTTTCCTGAATCTCCAAACAGTTGATTCAGACAGTTTCTGCCTGGCTACTTGCTGCTTTGGGGAGATAAATAGTTTCTTCCATTCCCTCCCTAATCTTCCATTTTGGAAGTTCCTCTTTGGGGCCCTTTTGTGTTTAGCACTCCTCAGCAGCTTGTATTCTGCCCTGAATCTCTGTGCACTTGAGTCCCAGTTTCTAGCTATGCATGGTGACCTAGCTCTCAGCTGTGAGTGTTTTGATAGTTTGTGTCCCCGGTGGGAGGGATCCTGGTCACTGCCTCTGGGCACTTCCCAAGCTGTACTGGGACTAAGTGAGGAGGAGGGAAGAGGACCAACCCATCTGGGATGGAAGCTTCCTCCCTGATATTTTTCTCTTTCCTTGATTCAGCTTTTGTAGAATCACTTCTTCAGTCTCTACTCACTCCAGATTAATAAGCAAGTGAGATTTATCCTTTTTTTCAACTGAATCTCTAGGGAGGTTTTTCCAGGGGATGGTGTTACATTCCCATGTTGTTGATGCCAGCTCATCAATAGATTTTTATAGTTTAGATTCATTGTAACTTAAGACATAGTAAGTCACCTGTCACCAACTAACCACCCTTTCATGCCCTAATACAACTCTCAGAGAACCACTTCTATTTTAGGAGGCGTTTGCCACTATATTTGCAAATTATACATGCATAATACAGTATATTGATTTCTCAATTTTATATAAAATCTATTTTATCCCAATAAAGACTCAATAGAGCTTAGCATTCTTATAAACTCCCTCTACATTAAAGCTATATATTGCAGTCTACTAGTATATTTACAACACGGATTTGGGTAAATTAAGGCTGTGTGTTTTAATTTTTATGAAAGGATAATAATTCATAGTGGTAGTCATATGATACATGCCATGCTATGAATATATTTCCTTTCTTATACATCTTTCCATCCTCTACTACAATATAATTATAGCATATTTTGATGTTTACTTATCAATCTGTTCTCCTAAATGAACAACAAAGAAAACAAAGACTCCTCTAAGTCCTCTTGCTATATGATTAAACATTTAATGTTTCTGTCAGGGGCAGGATTTTCTTACAAATGGGGGGAGGGATCATATTCTCCTGCTTCAGTCTGGACTGACTACTTTGCATGACTACTACATAGATTCCACATGGAACTTCACCATCATCCTGGGAATTTCCTTCTCCTCACTCTTTCCTAGATTTCACATCTTTTTCCCTACTTATTTGCCATTTGTGAAGCCCTTCCTTCTCTAAGCTCCTGAGAAACTGTCCATGGAAAGTCAATTTTTTGAGACTATGTATATATAAAAAATACCTGACTTCTAACCTCAAAAATGATGGTTTGGTTACAGGTAGAATTCTGGGAAATTATTTTCATAAGTCTGATGCAAGTTTCCATTTTTTTTTTCTGGGGACATTGGGCCCAAATCCCTGAGCTTTTCTGGGTTCATTTACCAAATTCATTACTTCATGTTGGAGCCCTTCTCCATCCCTCATGTATGTCCTTGCATTAGAGCTACTCCCATTCTGCTAAGTCAGATACAGTGCATCCATTCAAGTTCCATCTGCCTAAAAGGTATTGCCATTGCTCATCCCTTCTTCTTTCCAGTTATTTGAGGTTGTGGAGATATATATAATATTCACATTTTAATTTTAGATTATTTGGGGGGGGACAGTGAAAAAGTATATCTTCAGTCATCTGTATTTACCTTCCACGATTGCTTTCTTCAAGACTTACTTAGTGTTGGAATATAGGAGTAAAATTATACAATTGCTATTCTTTGGAAATGTAAAGAGTTGTTGGTTCATTAGGAAATTAACAGTCAACAGACTGTTGCTTATTCTACATAATTGTTATGCTGGGCTACTGCACAGACAGTGGCCACCTAATCAGGGTGGGTGCAGGAGAGACCAGAGAATGTACCATGGTTGGCCATTAATTACACTTGGGTGGTATATGCTAAGTAGGACTGGGAATCAGCAAGGCAGAAACCAAGCAGAAGCAAATATTCTAGGCAGAACGTGCAGCATATGCAAAGGAATACTGAGAGGAAAGAAAATGATTCATCTGAGAACTAGTAGGAATTTAGCAAGGTTGGAGCAAAATTATATTTGTAAAGGTGAAGAAGAAACTGAGGGGGAGGGATAAGGAATTGAGCTAAACCAAGATAATTCTTTGCTATTATTTTGGCTTATTTCAAAATTATAGACTGTGATATCATGTTACTTTTCTATTTCCTTTGTGAAGGTCATTAGCTTTTTATTGAGATTGGGTTGAAAAGTAAAACTGGTTGCATATTAATAGTCACAATCCCCTTAAAAGGCTGATACAAAATCACAGGTTATTGGCAATTGTTAAGTGGCAAGTCTAACAAATTTTCTAGAAAATGGACTGTGCAAAAGAGAGAGAGCAGAATTTATTTCAGTTCCTCTTCCTCTCAACTTGCCTCTACCAATGAGACATTTGATTTGAAAAAATATTTTTATTGCTATTTAAAAGGTTTAGGGCTATCAAAAATAAATTTGATATTTTCCTAAGCTCTATTCAGATATTTGTGTAGCAAACTTAGTAAAAACAGTAAGCCATGGTTATTTTTTTAAAAAACGTAATGGACTATTACATTTCTTTGGTCCATTAAATGGCAAATAGTATTTTGAGAAAAAAAAAAAGTGAAGTAGAAAGGGCCTGTATTGGTTTGCTAAATGCTGCTGGAATTCAATATCCCAGAAATGGAATGGCTTTTAAAAAGGGAATTTATTACATTATTTGTTTATAATTCTAAGGCCATAAAAATGTCCAAACTAAGGCATCCAGGGCAAGATACCTTGACTCAAGAAAGGCTGATGTCTATCACATGGGAAGGCACATGGCTGACATTTGCTGGTCCTTATTCCCTGTTCTACTGCCTCCAGCTTCTGATGCCAGTGGTTTCCTCTCTAAGGAAGTGGCCCTTCACTTAGCAGCTCTGTGACACAGCTCTGGGTTCTGGCTTGCTTAGCATCTCATAGGAAGTCACATGGCAACATATGCTGGGCTCCAAAACGTCCCTGTCTAGGCATCTGCTCTCTCTGTTGGTACTCCAACTATGTCACAATTCCTGCATCTCTATTGATTATGAAGCAACTGTTCTCTAAGGATCTGCATCTGAGTTTTCTCCAAAATGTTACCCCTTTTAAAGGATTCCAGTAAACTAATCAAGACCCACCTTGAATGAGTGGAATCACATCTCCATCTAATCAAACCGTCCTACCCACAACTGGGTGTGCCACATCACTATGGAAACAATCCAACCAAAGTTGAATCAGGATCAAAAGAAACACGGCTGCCTCCACAAGATTGGATCAATGAAAGAACATGTCTTTTCTTGGGTACATAACAACTTCAAACTGGCACAGGGCCCTTACATTGTGGATTCGTTGTCAACACTTCACCCTTTATATCCTTCCACACCCTGCCCGGGAATATATACCCAGGAAGCCCAGGAAATACATTTCCTAGGATCCCTGCTTAGTGATAGACATTCACGTGCAAAGTGGGAAGCAGAAGGAAATCAGAAACCATATAATTATTCTCCAGCAGAGTCGGCTTTAGCAAATAGAGGATTTTTCAGCAATCTCTGGTTTTCTTTCTGCAAATAACCCATTTCTGCATGAGAAGCATCAGTAAGTACAGAACATGGGCTCATTTACTCATTGTAAGATCCTAACTATCGGAGAGCTGGAAATAAGAACTGGGTACTAGTGACAGTTTTCCTAACCCTTGTTCCTGTAGCCCTCCAATGGTTCTGCAAGTCTGTAATTCTGTTATAAAAAAAAGAGGTTCAAACCACACACAGACACACACTGAACAAACCTTCCTTTTTGAACTATTTAGAATGTGTCCAATCTTTACCATACACTTACTGATAAAGTTTTTAAACACAAAAAGGAGTAATTCTTAAAATTCTGTGAATCTCATCTGGTTATGCTGGAGAGAATTTTGAAATTAGTTTTGGGTATTTTTACTTTTATTACTTTTTTTGTAATATAGGTAGGGAATTAGTGAGAGATAGGTGTAAGGAAGCATGGGTAGAGGGGTTTTCCAGGGCTCTCATTTGTTGTGAAGAATTAGGGTATTGGGGGAGATAGAGATAGAATGAACAGAAGATAGAGAAAATAGGTTAATCTACAAAAGAGCTGAGAGAACCAAGATTGTATTACATAGAGGCATAAGGGCCTGGAGAAATGCTATGAGGATTGAGATTTGAAGGAAGAAAGTATTGAGAATTTGCAGAATTAGATGTGGCATAACATTAGATACAGGAGGAAAGAGTTACAAACCTACATGGTTGAATTATTAATCATAACTCCTTAATAAATCTGCAGAGATGCAGGTTTGGAATTCCTTTCAAATATTGCTTTTCATTGTTGGCTAGCTATAGCTAATGTAACTTTGTATGCAATGCTGATCCAAGACTGGACTCAGGAGAGCTTTATAACTTATATGGGTTGTATTAATAATAAAAGGAAATAACCATACTCCACAGTAGCTTGAGTCAAATTTCTACTCCCTGTCACCTATCTAAAGCTTTCTGCATTCTTTTAGCCCATCACAGGGAGAAATATCCTTAAAATGAAATTTTCTTTCAAAATATGTTAAAGGAAAAATCCCTTGGGGAGACAGAATTCCACTTTTAAGCTCCCGCCCAGAGGAAAAAAAGAAAATACTCTTGGTTTAGTTATCCTCTCAGGGCCTGTGCCTGATCTGATAATATATACATCTATATTTTCTACCTCATTGGGCTGGTTTGAATCTGTTGTGTACTCCAGAAAAGCCAAATTCTTTAATCCTCATTTAATATCGCTGGGTGGGAGCTTTTTTGATTGTTTCCAGGGACAAGTGACCCACCCAATTGTGGGTGGTAACTTTTGATTAGATGGTTTTCTTGGAGATGTGTCTCTACCCACTCAAGGTGGAGTTGCTTACTGGAGCCCTTTAGAGAGAACCATTTCAGAAAAAGAGCCCACACAGCCAGAGACCTTTGGAGATGAAAAAGAAAAATGTCACCAGAGGAGCTTCATGAAACAAGAATCTGAGAGAGAAGGCTGGCATACTTTACCATGTGCCCTTCCAGCTGAGAGAGAAACCCTGAACTTCCTCAGCCTCTCTTGAGTGAAGGTAACCTCTTGTTGGTGCCTTAATTTGGACATTGTCATAGCCTTGCCTTAATTTGGAAATTTTCACAGCCTTAGAACTGTGAACTTGCAACTTAATAAATTTCCCTTTTTAAAAACCGTTCTGTTTCTAGTATGTCACATCCTGGCAGCTCACAAACTATGACACTCATATACATAAGCACTACCACCAACAAATGAGAATGACCACATACTCTTTTCAGAGGTTTAGGGATTTCTTGGGAGCAAGCTGCTGCACCATCCTTTTTTCTTTGAATGTTATTTTGTAGTTTTTTTCCAGCTTCTGAGTTTAAAGGAGAAAATAATTTAATCAAAAGCAAACCCTTTGCTCCAAATTCTGATGATGCCAACATCACAAACTGGCTTCTATTTATTAATCCCCTACTATTTGTCAATGGTTATGTAGATTGCTTACATGCCTTTTATCCTTTAGCTATCTGGCAAGATAAAATTAGACTTTAACCTGACAAAATATATGTTATGTCAACACGCACTCACTCACACATGTTCACAATACATTTGTTTGGATCATTAAGAAGTTCCAACTCATGGGACCTCAGACACATTCTCTTATCAGCTAGGTCTGCCATTTTCAATACCCTCCTTTGTAATTTCTCACTGCCTCCTTTTCCCAATAGGAGGAGATTTAATGTGCATTTGAGCTTCAGATTGGGTCACAAATTAAAATTGCTTTTATTATCACATCCTTTTTCTTCAGAATTACCTATAGTTATTCTAATAACCTACAGTTATTCTAATCCTGTTCTAAATTTAATTTCATGGCTTTCATCTCAGAGTACTTTCTATGTTTTACTATTCTTCAAGTTTGGGAGATCCTACCTCACCATCTCTCATTTCTCCCTTCCGTACTGAATGCAAGAAAGTTTCAAAAATAATAGGACTGAGTAAGTAGTAAGAACACATTTCATATTATTTACGTATATATATTTATATGTAAGATATATATATATCTTGCCATTTCTTTCTATCTGTCAAAGGAAAAAACGATCTAGGCTCTTTAGGATATGTTGTTTTTAGCGTAAAGGTTAGCTTAAATTATACTCCATTCTACTATTCTCTTATTTTCTATTATACATCAGTGCTGTTTTCCAAACCCTGATTCCTCTGTACAGTGCATAAACAATGATTCATAGAGAGGGACATTTGTCTTTTTTGGAAAAAATGATAGACGGTCACACCTCCGACCTGGGAGCTTTGCTGCCTGTGATCTCTGAATTCTTGCTGACCAGCAGGCTCTTTGATTTAAAAACATTTTTAAAAAAAGTCTGCTGCACTCTGGACTCTCCAAAGTCTTTTTTACAAAGAAAGAAGAGTGAAATGGAGGAACCATAGAGGCAAAGAGCAAGAGAAAGAGTGGATTTATACACTCAGTTCTTCACTGTAAGTCCTCTCAAAAGAAAGCAGAAAGGATGAAAAGCTGAGACAAGAGACTTCACTTGGGGTTTAGTTCTCCACCCTCTGGGACCTAAACTTTAGGAGCAGCCTTCCAGATTTGCTCATGAATTCCTAGGGACATTTTTTCAGATAACTCCTAATCTACCTTCATATAAGCCAAGAGAAAATTAGCCATTTTGATTGGAAAAGTATGAAAATAATTATTGCCATCTGCTGGCTAATTCTGTAAGTGGCAGTATATACCTAGCCAATTTCTTTTCAGCATTTAATACTAAAATCAATATATTAAACCCCATCACTTGGGCCTATCCTAGGTACTTGGCAAATTATCCAACATATTATCCATTGAGTATCTACTTACTTCTTGTTAAAACTTCAAGTTTGGTTAGTCTTCATCCTAAACCTATCCTGCTGTCTCTTGTCATTTCCAACTCCTAAACATATCCACTCATGCAATTATGTCCATCTGAATGGCTATATTCTGTGGCCCATTTTCTGCCATTCATTTCTAGATGATTAGATAAACTATAATTTGGCCGCATCATCATCCCATCTGTTCTTTAAATATGCCAACCTCCTTCCTGTCCTACAGCTCTCATCCTTTTAGTTCTCTCTGTTAGAAGTACTTTTCACCCCCTCTTCACTTGCTTATCTCCTAGGTTGTCTTCAGTTTTCAGCTTAACTATAATTTATGCATAAATACTAATTCTTCCTGCTACACCATTGCTGGACATCTGTATAGTTTGTTTGCACCTTTATCACAAATCAAACAATTAGCAGAGTAATTTTTGTTGAATGTATTCTGCCCTTCTAATTTTAAGCTCTAAGAAGATAGAGAGGCAAGATAGCAAAATTGTGACTAGTTCATACTGTTTGGAATCAAACCCTCTGGGTTCAAATTCTGATTTCTCACTTAACAGCTCTAGGTAACTTTGTGAAAACTGTTAACCTCTGATTTCCACATTTCTTCATCTGTAAAACTGAGATGACCATAGGCTGTGCTTCACAGGGCTGAGCAAAGACTCAAATGCAATAATCCCTATAAATTATTTGGGCTATGGAATGTGGTACATGATAGCTTATTACTCAATTTTTTTGCCTCAGTGCCTGGTAGATACTAAATATTCAACTAAATATATGTTAAGATTTTTCTGAATTTGTTATATTGTTTAGAGTGACTAATAGAAATTCAGAAGACAAAACTAGTTGGGTGTAAGGGTCAGACAGTTTGGATTTCAATTTAAGCATAGCACTTTGGTGGCCAATATATTTATTTACCTATCTATGCATATACAAAGCAAATCAAGAGAAATGCTGATTTCTGGTAAAGAAGGTCAATATCAGAAGGAAATTTTATATCATATTATTCTATTATCTGTGTGTATGTTTTTGTGCATGTGTATGCGTGTTTGCCTGAGTCCCACCAAAAATGGATGGCATCCTCAAACAAAGAAATTTGGTATAAATTTAATAATCAGAAAATTTATAAAGGCATGGTGGATTTGGGGGGAAACTTACAAGGAATAATACTACACCCTGAAGATGGAGCTACCCTTACTTCTGAAGGGGCAAAGAAAGGAGGCAGGTATTAGAACCTGTAGAAAGAAGCTTGATTAAACAGACAGCCTGGTAGGAGCTGTGGCCTAACAAGGAATGATCAAGAATAATTGCCATGATCTCACTTTTTTCTGAACTTTGAGCTCATGTGAATGCCTCTCAATGTCCAAACCCAGGAAGAAGCCTCAAAGGAAGAGGTCAAAAGAATCCATTGATGCAATTCACACAGGTTAGCCTCTTAGGGCACAGAGGACAGGGGTAAAAATAAGATCTGGTGGGACAAATGTAAGATTTCCAATCAAGTGTTTATATAAGGAGGGACAAGAAATGATGGAGATTTTATATCATTTTTAAAGTCTATATCCAAAAAATGTTCTGTTTTTCTCAATTTTTTGATAAATTTCCTTCTCATTTCACATTTATCCTAGCATGACTGTGAAATATTAAATTGAATAAGGAACTTCCTTGTATCCTAATTCTTCACCTCTTACATCAATTTATTTCTTTCCTATCCAGTTTAGAGCAGATAATATGCCATTTTAATCACCACTTTTCATCATCCATCCTTGAGGTTTTCTTTCTGTGACATCAGTCCTACTCAACTCTCAACTACATGCTGCTCCAATTATTATTCAGGCCTCTGAGTGCTGCCAGAGAAAATAATACAGCCTTACACATTGGTGAATATACAAATCTGTGTTCTTCAAATTTATAAATCAAATGATTGAATCCTTACATTTAATTTACCCCAATGCCATTGTCCAACATACTAGCTAGAAAGTATCATGCTCTGAGAAGTAAATTACGTGCTTTGTAAATGTTATTCACAGATTCCTGCTTTCATTCCCTCCTTTCAATGCTAGAAATGATAATCCAATATAGTCTTAATCCCTGAGGTAGGAGAGCATAACTAGTAGCCTGGTAATAAAAGAAAAGAAGAGCACAGAAAGCATTCTCTCATTTTCAACAGTTTATGTTTCCCCTGATTTGAATTTTAATGACTCTTCTATTTTAAATAATAACTCATTCTGGGGAGGGCTCATGTTCTATTATATGAGCTTTGATTACAGAATAATCTATGGACAATTTCAATTTTTCCTTAATGATCACAGGATTGATGGAGAATTACGAAAACATGATCTTACAATGTCCCTCTAGCTGATACTTTTGGGGCTCCATTCAAATCACCTCTAATCCTTTTTACCATTTCTGTGCATTCTTCCCCATGGTTTTTGGTGTTCCTTTATTTCCACCAACTGACACCTTTCATAGGATTCTATACATAATTCTTGGCTTTCTGGAACTCACAAGTATAGAGGGCCAAAAATGCCCGAGGGCTTATTCCCAGACGCTAAGGTCCTTGCCCGATGACCGAGTGGCGCAGGAGTGTGAGAGCCTGGCTCACTTATTTTGGATTGGACAAACTCTGAAACATAACTCATTATCCAGAGTTTCTCTTTAGGATCCTGCTAAGGCTATCTTGATTTTTTTGATTGCTTGGTATTTTCTATTAAGCTTCCACCATTCCTGAAGAGGTTTATCTTGCTTAATAAATCACTTAGATACATATCCTCAAGCCAGTCTCTACTTCTGGGATCCTCACCCAACATAAATTACCCCCTTTAAAAAACAAAATAAAATAAATAAGGAAGCAAACAAAAAAAAATAATTAAGAAAAATGAATAAAATTGCCCCAGGGAAAATACTCATCTCAAGTCCATTTTTACTATCTAAGAAAATATTTGAATAAGGCAATGAAGAATATCATATTTTCCTCAGTGTAAATGAATGAAATTAGAGTTAATATGAGTTAAACTCACATTTTGCCACCAAAGGTCAATGGGATTTACACAATCCCATTGTTTGGTTATATATCTTATTCTTTATATAAGTGAGGGAGATCATAGAAATAAAAATGGTTGAGTGTCTATCATGTTTTAGAGAAAATACAGGAAATATAAAAGACTTTCACCCTGCAAGTGTTTATCTACAAGTCCATTTTAGTATTAAGATTTTGTCATTACAGATAACGGTTGTCAATCTTCCCAGCTCAAACTGTCATATTTTTTGCCTCTTATTGAATCTCATTTCCCTGATCAAAAACATGGCCAATATTTTATACCATAAAATCCAATTGTTTTTATAATGGCTATCAAACAGTTGGGAACTGAAATTAAAATATCATCTATATTTTAGGCATAAAATTTTTTTAAAAAGGCATAAAAATGCCTAAAGTAGTTGGGGATAAAATTGTACCAAAATATTTCATGACCTGTACAATGAAAATTATAAAACAAGGCAGAAAAAAATTGAAGATATAAACAAATGAGTAATAACCCCTTGTTTATGGATTGGAAGACTATATAGTTTTTCATTTTTTATTTTTTTGCATGAGCAGGCACTGGGAACCGAACCCGGGTCTCTGGCATGGAAGACTATATAATTTTAAGATGCCAATTCTCCCTCAGTTTAATCTACTCAAAATCATAGAGCATGCCTTTTTGGTAAGAATTGACAAACTAATTCTAAAATTTAGGTGAAAATGTAAAGGGCCAAGAATAACATGAACAATTTTAAAGGAAAATAACTAAATTGGAACATATATTACCTGATTTCAAAATTTACTATAAAGACACAATAACCAAGGCAATGAATTAGTGGAATAATTATAGAAATATGCATCGGTGGAACAGAATAGAAAACAAAAAAAGCTATGTACATATAAGGTCAATTAAATTTCAGTAAAGGTTCCCAGGTAATTTTATTGGCAAAGGATAATCTTTTCAAGCTATGATGTTGAAACAACTGGATATCTACATGAGGTGTGTGTGTGTGTGTGTGTGTGTGTGTGTGTGTGTGCACGCGCAAATATTAACCTCCCAACATATGCAAGTCTTAACTTGAAATAAGTTGTATAACTAAAATTAGAAGCTTAAATTATAAAACCTCTTGAAAGAAAACAAAAGAATAAAATTCTTTATGGCCATGGGGTAGGCAAATATTTTTGTTGCTGTTAGGACACAGAACAAATATAAAATAAAATATTGGTTACTTGGACTTCATCAAAATGAAAATGTCCTGCTTTTCCAAAGATGCCACTGAGAAAATGATAAAGCACACCACAGACTGCAAGGATATATTTGTGATATATGAATATGTATGTGTATATGTGTGTGTGTGTGTGTGTGTGTGTGTGTGTGTATTCCTGATAGTGTGTGTTTTGGCTTCCTAGTCTATCCAAAGGAAATACTGTGAAATTAGTTTGGCTTAAACAACAGGAATTTCTTCACTTACAGTTTGAGGCTGGGAAAATATCCAAATCATGGCATTATCAAGGTAATGATTTATTTCCAAAGACTGGCTGACTGTGATCCATGGTTCTTCCACATGACAAGGTACATGGTAGCATCTGCTGGTCTGTCCCTTCTCTTCCTGGTCTTGTTGCTTTCAGCTTCTTGCTTCCATCTCTCTCTCTCTCTCTCTCTCTCTCTCTCTCTCTCTCTCTCTCTGTATTGATTCTATCTATAAAGGATTCCAGAAAGAGGATTAAGACTCATCCTGAATGAGGTGGGTCACACCTTAAATGAAGTAACCTCATCACAAGATCCTACTTACAATAGGTTTATACCTACAGGAATGGAACTAATTTAAAAAAATGTTTTACTGGGGTACATACATACAGCTACAGCCCACCACAGTGTGTGTGTATGGGTGTGAGCCCACTTGATAAAGGACATGTGTGCAGATATATGAAAAACCTTGTCTACCCAATAATAAAATTAAAAGCTCCATAAAAAATGTGCAAACTGTTTAAACCAGACATGTTACAAAATAAGATATAAAGATGAGCACATGGAAATGTATTTATCCTCATTATATCAACATGAAAATGTAAACTAAACCATAATGAGATAATACTAATACCCTTCAAGATGAAAATAATTGACAATACCAAGGGTTTACAAAGATGTGGACCATATATTACAAAAATGTGGTCATATATACTACTTCTGGGAATGTAAAATGATAGGACCACTTTATAAAACAGTTTTGAAATTTCTTATAATTTTAAAACCTACACTTATCATAGGATCTAGCAAATCTTCTTCTAAGTATATAAATTCAAGGGAAATGAAATTATACATCAACCCAAATACTTCTGCATGATTGTTCCTACCAGTTTTATTCATAATGCTCCCAAACTGTAAGCAACTCAAGGGCCACCAAAAGTTAAATGGATAAATAGTTTATTATATTCACACAATGGAGCACTACTCAGCATTCATAAGCCACAGATTACTGATGCTGACTGTACTGGTTTGAAATGATAGATGTCCCCTAGAAAAGCCATGTTTTAATCCTAATCCCATTTTGTAAAGGCAGCCATTTCTTCTAATCCCTATTCAGCATTGTATGTTTGAAACTGTAATTAGATCATCTCCCTGGAGATGTGATTTAATCAAGAGTGGCTGTTAAACTGGATTAGGTAGAGGTATGTCTCTACCATTTGGGTGGGTCTTGATTAGTTTCTGAAGTCCTATAAAAAAGGAAACATTTTGGAGAATGAAGGAGATTCTGAGAGAGCAGAACAACACAGCCACAAGAAGCAGAGTCCACCAGCCAGTGACCTTTGGAGATGACGAAGGAAAACGCCTCCTGGGGAGCTTCATGAAACAGGAAGTTAGGAGAGAAAGCTAGCAGATGATGCCATATTCACCATGTGCCCTTCTCATATGAGAGAGAAACCCTGACTGCATTCACCATGTGCCTTTCCAGATGAGAGAGAAACTCTGAATGTGTTTTCCATGTACCCTTCCACTTGAGAGAGAAACCCTGAACTTCATCAGACTTCTTGAACCAAGGTATCTTTCCCTGGATGCCTTAGATTGGACGTTTCTATAGACTTGTTTTAATTGGGACATTTTCTCAGCCTTAGAACTGTAACTTAGCAACTTATTAAATTCCCCTTTTTAAAAGCCATTCTGTTTCTGGTATATAGCATTCCAGAGACTAGCAAACTAGAACACTGACAAAAGATTACAAGCATTCTGAAAGAAAAAACTAAACTCTAAAAAGTATATACACTCTATGATTCCTTTCACATGAACTCTGGAAAATACAAAACTAATCTCTGGTGCCAGAAATCAGACAGCTGGTTGTCTTAAGAAATTGTTTGGAGAAGATGATTGCTTGGGAGGGGGCACAAGGAAATATCTTGGGTGATGGATATATTTTATATTTTGATTGTGGTGATGTTTACTAGAGTTAAAAATTTAGAAACTTGCATGCTTAAAATGGTTCAACTTTACTGTATACAATAAATCTCAATGAAATTTATTTTAAAAATAAAAAAGATCAACCCCATAAATGGAACCACTAGTTCACCATGGTATTAGAAGAGCTCAAACATCCCTTAGTTTAGGCTGCTATGATATAAAATTGAAGACTTCTGAGAAATACAACAGCATACTTGTGGATTCTAAGTTGGCTTTAATTTGTAAGGTACTCCATTGACTTTATACCTTTCTATTGAAATTAAAGGAATTTATATATATTTTATATTCACCTTAATGTCAGAAATGTTAAAAAATGAAAAAATACAGTCTGAGGCATAATTTTTTAATATGTTAAAAGATCACTAGGCATTTAAGTTTCATTGTAAACTTGAGATTTCAACCTTAAAACAGATGTTAAGAGAACAGACAAGAAGTAAGTGGTAAACAATATAAAAGAAGAAAGGAATAAGGAGAAACAAATGGCTTAGGGGACCAGGTCAAGTTGGGATACATAGGGACGAATCCAGAAGGACACTCACATGGAGGAGCTGAAACTGTCTTTCATCTAGTTTCCAATAATAAGGTGCAAGGCTCACTTGAACCCATTCAGAATAATTACATTTTTCCAACTTGGAATATTTCTCACATAGTTTTTGTGGAAGTAAATCTTTCATCTGTTGCCTCTAAGTGATGTGATCAAGCATCTTTACCTAACTTCCAACTCTTTTTTGAACTGTTTGTTGAAAAATTATCAAATATTTTCACTTCTTTTTTGACTCCAAATAAAATGAAATTCATGTCCTCACTCATTGCTTCATTTATTTTATGCTTGCTTTGGTGTGACTTCTGAGCATATTTTCATTCTCTGACTCACACTCAGAAAGGACAAATTAAAATCAATGTTGTCTTACCAAATCTATCACAGGAAAGTTACAAACAATCCACAGAGACTTAGGTTCTTTACTTAGAAAACAGAGGACAATCCTAATTGGCTCTTAGCTACTGTTTTAGTTTGTTAATGCTGCTGGAATACAATATACCAGAGATGGAATGACTTTTAAAAAAGGGAATTAATTAAATTGTAAGTTTACAGTTCTAACGCCTTAGTTCTTACTCCAAACTAAGACATCCAGGGAAAAATACCTTGACTCAAGAGAGGCCGATGGGTCCAGAATCCCTTTGTCAGCTGGGAAGGCACATGTCTGGCATCTGCTGATTCCTTGTCTTCTAGTTTCAAACAGCTTCCCCAGGGCCATTTTCTTTCTGCATCTCCAAATGTTGGGATCTCATATTGGCTGTGTCACTTCTGAGCTTTCTCTGGAATGTTTCCTCTTTTGAAGGATTCTAGTAAACTAATCAAGATATGCCTTGAATGGAGTTACATCTCCAGCTAACTGGAAGGCCACACCCACAATTGGGCATGCCACATCACTCTGGAGATAATCTAGTCAAAAGGGTTTCCACCTTACAATCTTGAATCAGAATTAAAGGACATAGCTTTTCTGGGGTACACAACAATTAAACTAGCACAGATGTGTAATATCATAATCATTTTTTTCTAGGCCTCTGGGTTACTGGAAGTTGTGGAGAGCTACTTGAATTGGTGGCTAGTCAAGTGATCATAGCAATCATGACATTGCACTTGACAGCATTCCTGTCTTTTCATTGGCTTGCTCAGGCAGGTAACATTCCCAGTACTTCCCTGTGAAGGCAAAGTCAAAAACTTGAACTTATTTAATCAAAAACTATTTGCTGTATTAATGACCATTAAACATATCCTAATACTCAAACTTGATTTTGTTTTTATACATACTAAAATTTTTAATCCAAGTGCTGCATGTAAGCAAAATGATCTGTTAGTTTTTGATTTTCCAGTTTTTGAACACCCATTTCCAAGTAAAGCTTAATGACCAAGGGACATGATATCTTTCTTAAAATAAAGGAACCAGCACATTTATGTTTTAAAGCAGAAAGCAGAAATTTCTGACTGATTTTACAGTCTTTAGAAATTATTCATATGCTTAGCCTGTCTACTTCTTTTTGTCCTAAGTAAATAGTAAAGGAAAAATGTTCATTTTATTTTAGTTTTGAAATTAAACCATTTCATTTAATTTATCAAGAGAAATATTTGTTCAGATAGGTATAATTACCTCTACAGAAACTAGGGGTATATAAGTTATTAAATATTTATAAAATGTTAAAAAAAACTTTAATAGTTTAGTTTAGCATATTAGCACAGTAACACTTGGCATGAGTAGTTCATAGTTTACTGACATCCACCCATCATAGAAACTGAGTAAATATAATGCAGTTTGATATGCTGAGATGTCAAGCACGCCATACCTGAAAAATCAAATTTTATTTTTATAATTTCATATATTTTCTAATTATAATTTGAAAATGTATAATGTATAAAAAGATAATAATCATTACTTATACAATCACCCTTCTAAAACAAAACAACTCTGTTAAACGTGCAATAAATTTCATTCAAATTATTTTGTATGATATGGTTTTATATAATTTAAATATTGTTATATTCAAATTTGTGTCCTTTTTTTTACTTTACGTGAGCATGTCTCCTTATCTCTTAAAATTTCATAAATATTTTAAGCTTTAATTTTAGAACCATTTTAGGTTTACAGAATTATTGCAAAGATTGTACAGAGTTCCCATATATCTCACACCCAGTTTCCCATGTTATTAACATCTTACATTAATATAGTATATTTGTTAGAATGAGTGAAATATATTAAGATATAACATTAATTTATTAGTATTAACTAAAGCCCATACTTTATTCAGAGTTACTTAATTTTTTCCATAATATGATTTTTCTGTTACAGGATTCCATCTAGGACACCACATTACATTGAGCCATCATGTCTCCTGACTGTGACAGTTTCTCAGACTTTCCTTGTTTCTGATGAACTTGATGGTCCTCAATTGGGATTTGTCTGATATTTCTCTCATGATTGTGCTGGTTTGAAAGGAAGTGTGCACCCTAGAAAAGCCATGTTTTAATCAAAATCCTATTTCATAAAGGTAGAATAATCCCTATTCAATACTGTATGTTTGAAACTGTAATCAGATCATCTCCCTGGATGATGTGATTTAGTCGAGTGGTTGTTAAACTGGATTAGGTGATAACATGTCTCCACCCATTTGGATGGGTCTTGATTGGTTTATTGGAGTCCTATAAAAGAGGAAATATTTTGGAGAAAGGGAGATTCAGAGAGAGCTGAGAATGCTGCAGCATCACAAAGCAGAGTTCACCAGCCAGCGACCCTTGGAGATGAAAAAGGAAAACGCTTCCTGGG
>PVIY010048751.1:0-17124 GCA_004026745.1 Myrmecophaga tridactyla
GCATGATGATGGCAGGTGAGAACTCTGCCTGCTGAGCCACTGTAGCCCTCCTGTGGCTTCTCTCTTGAAGAACTTAGCAGGTAGACTCACTGCATGCCACCCTATGTGACTCCCAGGGGTGTAAATCCCTGGCAATGTGGGACCTGACTCCCAGGGATGAACAGGAACCCAGCATCATGGGAATGAGAAAGCCTTCTTGACCAAAGGGGGAAGAGAGAAATGAGGAAAAATAAAGTGTTAGTGGCTGAGAGATTTTAAACAGAGTCAAGAGGTTATCCAGGAGGTTATTCTTATGCATTATATAGATAGCCCCTTTTTAGTTTATGGTGTACTGGAGTGGCTAGAGGGAAGTACCTGAAACTGTTTAACTGTATTCTAATAGGCTTGATTCTTGAAGAAGACTGCAAACTTTTACAACATGACTGTGAATTGTGAAAACCTTATGTCTGATACTCCTTCTATCCAGGGTATGAACAGATGAGTAAAAAAAAAGTATAAGGATAAAGAACAAATAAATAATAATGGGAGATAAAGTGTAAAAATTGGATAGATTGAAATACTGTAGGTCAACGAGAGGGAGAGGTAAGGGGTATGGGATGTATGAGTTTTTTTTTTTATCTTTTTATTGCTTTTTCTGGAGTGATGCAAATGTTCTAAAATTGATCTTGGTGATTAATGCAACTATGTGATGATATTTTGAGCCACTGATTGTGTAATATGGTTGGACTGTATGTGTGTGGATATTTCTCAATAAAAATATTTTTTAAAATTATACAGAAGGTTAAGTGCACTCAGAATAGCTAAAGCCACACTGAAAAAGAAGAATGAAATTGGAGGGCTCACACTTCCTGACCTTAAAACTTTTTAAAAATCCACAGTAACTAAAACATCATGTATTGGCGCAAGAACATACATATAGACCAATGGAATAGAATTGAGAGCTCATAAATCAATCTTCACATTTATAGCCAACTGACTTTCAGCAAAGTGATAAATACTTCAGATAGGAAAGAATAGTCTCTTCAGCAAATGGTGCCAGAAAAACTGGAGCTCCATTTGTAGAAAAGAGAAGATGAACCCCTACCTCACACCATATACAAAATCAAATCAAAATGGATTAAAAAAAACCCTACCTATTCTTAAGAACTATCAAACCCCTTGAAGAAAAGGTAGGGAAGCATCTTCAGGACCTTGCATTAGGCATTGGTTTTTAAACACAAACACAAGGGAAAAAAAATAGATAAATGGGACCTCATCAAAAGTAAGAACTTGTGGTCCTCAAAGAACTTTATCATGAAAGTAAAATGAAAGCCTACATGATGGGAGAAAATATCTGGAAACCATATAGGTAATAAAGGATTAATATCCAGAATATATAAAGAAATTCTTCACTTTAATCACAAAAGACAAAAAACAAAACAAAACAAAAAAAAACAGCAAAAATAAAACACCAATAATGGGCAGATGACTTGAACAGACATCTCTCTAAAGAAGATATACAAATGGCCAGAAAGCACATTAAAAAGTGCCCAACATCATTAGCCATCAAGGAAACACAAATCAAAACCACAATGAGATATCATTTCACACACATGAGAATGGTGGTAATCTAAAAAACAGAAAATAACAAGAGTTGGAGAGGATGCAAGAAATAACAACACTCATTTATTGCTGGTGGCAATGTAAAATGGTGCAGTGATATTTGCACACCAGTGTTCATAGCAGCATTATTCACAACTGCCAAAAATGAAAGCAACTCCAGTATTCATCAACTGATAAATGGATAAACAAAATGTGGTATATACACAAAATGGAATATTATTCAGACATAAAAAGGAATAAAGTCCTGATATTTACAACATCATGATGAACCTTGAAGACATCATGTTAAGTGAAACAAGTCAGACAAATAAGGATGCATATTGTATAATCTCACTCATTTGAAACAACTAGAATAAGCAAACTCATAGAGTCAGAATTTAGAACATAGTCTACCAGAGGACTGGGTAGGGAGAGGAATGAGAAGTTAAGCCTTAAAATATACTGGGTACATTTTGGAATGATGGAAATGTTTTGGTAATGGATGGTGGGCATAGTAGCACAACATTGTGAACGTAAATTAATAGCACTAACATATCTGAATATGACTAAATTGGGAATTGTTAGATTGCACATATGGCAACAGAATAAAAATTTAAAAAAACTCTATGGATCTACACTACACAAACAGTGTACTCTAAGTTAAGTTATGGATTTTGGTTAATGGTACAATTGTAAAGATGTACTATCATCAATTGTAACAAATATTCCACACCAATCGCAGGGAGTTGGTGGTGCAGTAGTGTTTGGGAGACCTGTATTTTATACATGACTGTTCTGCAAACCCACAACTTCTCTAAATTTTTTAAAAGGAAACAAATGCTATGCAACAAAGGTCCAATTGTATTAGTTCTCAAAGTTAATATGAAAATGTGTGAAAACCATGGAAGAATTTAACCAAATAATTATACTAGCACACATTAAAAATTGATGAACCATGATGACACATTTTAAAATATTCATACAATTCGCCTGTTTTTTGCCCAAATCGATGTTTACTCAGGTACATTCCTGAGCTTAAATGCACTGGAGTAGGTGTGGATTTTCACAGCATATCTCAAGAGAAATCAAATGCCAGCACAGACACCATTTTTGACATCTTTGGTTTCTGAAAGGTTCTTCTGTGACTCTAAATCTTTCCTGTTAATAGCATCATGCTCTAAATACAGAGGACAAGCACATTCCAAATGAATGCACACTGTCATCATTTAAAGAATATGTTTTATTTAGTACTTAATAATTGGGTTCTCTGACAGGGTCCCATACTTTATATCTGCTCTCCTTGAGCTGTTAGTTGAAGGCTGATCGGTGGAACCCAAGTGAGTCTTAGCACACAAATAAGGAGCAAAAGAATCAAACAAACAAAAAAGAACCACTCTGGGTAACAACAATTAGAGATTTCCAGATAAACAGAACCAGCATTAAGAGAGTTTTTATAGAACTTGGCTTGCATAATTGTGGAGATTAGCTAGTCTGAATTCCATAGGACAGACAGGCTGCAAGTTGGGCACTCTGATGAAGATTTCAATGAATTCCCCAGGAGAAGCTGGCTGGCTGAAGATAGAAATTCTTTTTTCTGACTGCTGAAATGATCAGTTTTTCCTTTAAGGACTTTGACTGATTGGATGAGATTTCTCTCATTGCTAAAAGCAATCTCCTTGTTGATTGTAGATGTAATCAGTCGTAAATGTAATTAACTAATGATTTAAATTCACAAAGTACCCTTGTAGTAACAATCAGGCAAGTGCTTGCTTGACTAAACAACTGAACACCAAAATCTAGCCAAGCTGATTGGCTAGACCAGACCACATGGATTTAATTGTTTCTTATACTGCTTTAGCTGCTGACAAGCTGCTTCTGTCCACAGAGCAAATTCTGGGAGGGCAGGCCAAAAAATAAGTTTCCCGGTTTGGTCTCTCAGGATGTTATCAATATATTGGCACCAAAATACAGGCACCCCATTATGTGCATAGGTGTTACTCTGCATCTTCTGGAACAGAGGGTTCAGGATCCACAATGAGAGCACAGGTCAGCTGCACACCATGCTGGGGGCAGGAAAGGTCAACAAGGATCCCATGTGCATCTCTTACCGTTTTTAAATTGCATTTTCTTGTATAGGCATTCTCCCAGTATTTAACTGTTTTCTAGTATTTAACTGTTTCCAGTTTCCTGGAATTAATATACCAGAAATGGAATGGATTTTCTAAAGGGAATTTATTACATTACAAGTCCACAGTTCTAAGGCCATGAAAATGTCCAAACCAAGGCAACAAGAGATTACTTTCACTCAAGAAAGCTGATGCTATCTAGAACACCTCTGCTGGGAAAGTACATGGCTGGCATCTGCTGGTCCTTGTTCCTGGTTCTGTTGCTTCCAACTTCTGATGCCAGTGGTTTCCTCTTTAAGCATCTGTGGGCCTTCACTTAACTCCCCTGGCACACAACTCTGGGTTCTAGCTTGCTTAGCATCTCATGGGAAGGCACATGGCAGCATCCGCTGACTGTCAGTGTCTAGGTGTCTGCTCTCTCTGTCAGCACTTCCACCATCTCCAAACATCTGTGTTTCTGTAAGCTCTGAAGCAGCTGTTTGCCAAGGGTCTATATCTCAGGTTTCTTCAAAATGTTTCCCCTTTTAAAGAACTTTTAAAGAGAAAGCAGATGCCTAGACAGGGTCATTTAGAGCCCAGTAGATGCCACTGTGTGTGTTCCCATGAGATGCTAAGCAAGCCAGAACCCAGAGCTGTGTTCCAGAGGAGCTAAGAAAGGGCCTACAGATGCTTAGAGAGAAAACCACTGTCATCAGAAGCTGGAAGCAATGGAACTGAGAACAAGAGACCAGCAGATGCCAGCCATGTGCCTTCCCACTTAACAGACAGCAGCCCTTCCTGAGTCAAGGCATTTTTTCCTGGATGCCTCGGTTTGAACATTCTTCTGACCTTAGAACTATAAACTTGTAATGTAATAAATTCCCTTTTTAGAGCTATTCCATTTCTGGTATATTGTATTCAGCAGCTTTAAAAAGCCAAAACAGATATCTTAACTCCAAAGAAAGATCAATGTCTGTCACATGAAGAAGGCATGTTGCTGACATCCTCTAGTTCTTGTTCCTGGTTCCTCTCTAAGCATTGATGGGCCTTTACCTAGCTCCTCCAGGACACAACCCTGCATTTTGGCTTCCTTGACATCTCATGGGAAGGCACATGGGAAGCATCTCTGTTGTTCTGAAGCAACTGTTCTCCAAGCTTCTGCATCTGAGGTTTCTACAAAATGTTTCCCCTTTTAGAGGACTCTAGTAAACTAATGGATAAGTCACATCTCCATCTAATCAAAAGGCTACACCCACAATTGGGTGTGTCACATCTCCATGGAAGTAATCTAACCTAAAGTTCATACTCACAGCTGGGTGTGTCACATCTCCATGGTAATCCAATCAAAGGTTCCTGCCCTAAGCAATAGATCTGGCCCTATAAGATTTGATCAGGATTAAAACATGGTTTTTATGGGGTACATAATAGTTTCAAACTGGCACACATAAAATATTAAACAAAACAGAAAAATATGAAGGAGAAAATGAAAATTGTATGCTATCCCACCACTCACGTTCACACTGTTTGAGTATGTGCTACCACTCATCTGGCAGTTTTTATCCATTTATATATATTCATATATTCCAGACTTTGTTATACAGACTGATAAACTGAATTTTTCATAAATTTATCTAGAGCAAATTTCCATATTAATAAACATAAGTGTACATTATTATCTTTTTATGTGTACATAGTACTATTTTATGGCAGTACTGTAATTTATTGACTAATCACCTAGAGTTAGACATTCAATTTCGAGAAATAACAGGAATCTCCAAACAACAAACTAAAACAAAATACTTAACATTCCTTTAATATCTATTAAATATCTATTTGGAGATAAGTTGCTAGTTTACAGTTCTGAGGCCGAGAAAATGTCCCAATTACAACAAGTCTATAGAAGCATCCAATCAAAGGCATCCAGGGAAAGATACCTTGGTTCAAGAAGGCCGATGAAGTTCACGGTTTCTTTCTCAAGTGGAAGGGCACATGGCAAACACAGTCAGAGTTACTCTCTCATCTGGAAAGGCACATAGTGAACATGGTCAGGGTTCCTCTCTCATTTGGAAGGGCACATGGCGAACATGGCATCATCTGCTAGCTTCTTCTCCTGGCTTCCTGTTTCATGAAGCTCCCCGGTAGGCATTTTCCTTCTTCATCTCCAAAGATCACTGGCTAGTAAACTCTCTGCTTCTCGTGGCTATGCTGTTCTCTGCTCTCTCAGAAAGCTCTAGCTTTCTCAAAAATATTTCCATTTTATAGGACTTCAAAAGCTAATTAAGACCCACCCAAATGGGTGGAGACACATCTCCCCTAATCCAGTTTAACAACCACTCTTGATTAGGCTACATCTCCAGGGGGATGATCTAATTACTTACAGTATTGAATAGGGATTATTCTGCCTCTGTGAAAGGGGATTTTGATTAAAACATGGCTTTTCTAGGGTACATACATCATTTCATGACACCATAAGCACAAAGTAAAAAATGATGGAAGCTGAATGTTGCAAGCTTAGGAAAGAATATGATCATTCACCAAGTCAGTGAGAAGATGACCACTTTGTACTGTAAGTTATAGCTAAGAATGCAAGCACTTCAAACTACTATTGATAATGCTTTTGTGAAAAGCTAAAAACACTTTAATTCTCAGTGTTTCTAATGTTTTCAATTAAAATGTACTAAACAAATATTTGTTTTACTGTTTTTCAGTTCCCTATAAATTCATAATCAACAATAAGAGAGTTGCAATGTTTTGGCAAAGATTTTGAAGCTCATGGAATAATAATATATTTTATCCCATTGATTATTAGGATAACTTTGCATGGTTTCAGCTTGCCAGTCATTTTCAAAGTCCCATATGACTGTGCAAAGCAATGCCTGCCTGTAATTTAAAAACCATGTCTTACATTATTCACCCATTTTTCACTCAAAATTATTGAAGTCTTTGCAAGATTAAAATTAAAGTGCTGAAATATAACATTAAGGTTTTGAAAATCAAAATCTGTTTTAAATGAAAAATGCTCTTTACTGTAAGTCAAGAATCATATTAACTAGAAATAAACTATAGGATAGAGACCCAGAAAATAATGTACAGATTTGTTCTTGTAGTAAAAGAAAGAATGTGTACATGAAAGGAGATAATTGTCATTAAGAATCACACAGTTGGCACAGAGCTGCTTTAGGAAATGTAAAATTCAGTGAATTTACACAGCAAATTAAAATTAAGAACTCATTGCCAACTGTAATGAATAATTGCATAGTAAAATTGTGTTTGTGTGTGTGTGTGTGTGTGTGACATTGCTGCCACCTACCTGCCATCTACCTGCACACATTATTAACTCGGTAATTGCAGTTCAGGAGGGCCTTTGTAAGCATTATTTTGTCAGAAAAGGCTACTTAAGTGAACTTACTTATAACAGGGACCAACATTTGGCAACAAAGCATAAAAATAATAATGAAAATTTTATCTTAGAAAATAAAACCCAAAATTATAAACAAAAGCTATTTCTCCTTAGCAAATTCTAAGTTATAATTGTGAATGTTATAATTTCTACAGCAAATAGATTTTTAGAGGGTCATTTTTTCTGACAAAATTATCTGATAGCAATTTGCTAATGTCTTTGTTTTTTACTTTTCAGTTTGATCAATTAGTCACAAAAAGTGTAAGAACTTCAACAATTTTATTAATACCACTTTCATCATTTTAGTATGAAAAGTTTAAACCATACAGAGAATGTGAAGGAGTAGTATAACGAACACCTATACATACACCAACTAGTTTCAATGATCATTAACATTTTACATTTGCTTTAATTATTTCTCTCTTTCTCTTTTTTGCTGAAACATTTCAAAGCACTTACAAACATCACAAGATATTTCACCTCTAAACCCTTTAACATGGATATCTTATGACTAAGGATATCCTATTAAATAAATGCAATACCGTTATAATACCTAAAAATTTTTATATTTCCCTAATGTTATTTAATAATCAATTAATATTTTAGTTTCCCACTTGTTGCTTAATAATCTTTAGTTAATGGACTTTATTCAGTTTTAAGCTTACAGAAAAATTTAGCAGAAAGTACAGAGTTCCCTTAACTCCTCCCCCTCCAAAACAGTTTTTCCTATTACTAACTTCTCTTACTAGTGTGGTACGTTTGTTACAATTGAAGAGCCAATATTGATACCTTATTGCTAATGAAAGTCCATCATTTATATTCAGGTTCATTCAGAACTTCTGTGTTGTAACGTTCTATGGGTTTTGGCAAATGCATAATGTGTTTACCATTAACAATATCATATACAATAGCTTCACTGTCCAAAAAATCCCCTATGCCCTATTTCCATTTCCTCCCTCTCATTCTCTCTCTCCCTCTCCTTCCCCCTCCCTATTCTAATAGGTGTGTGGTGGTATCTCATTATTGTTTCAATTTGCAATTTCCTAATCATATATGATGTTGGGCATCTCTTCATAGGCTTACTTGCCATCTGGGTATCTTCTTTGGTGAGGTGTTTGTTTAGATTTTTTGCCCACTGTTTTAGTCTGCCAAAGATGCCAGAATGCAACACATCAGAGATGGATTGGCTTTTAATAAAAGGGGATTTATTTAGTTAAAAATGTATAGTTCTGGGCGGGCCATGGTGGTTCAGTGGCAGAATTCTCGCCTGCCATCCCAGAGACCCAGGTGGTGTTCCCGGTTCCTGCCCAAGTGAAAAAAAAGAGATGTATAGTTCTTCAGAGGAAAGGCAGCTAACCTTCAACTGATGTTCTTTCTTACATGGGAAGGCACAGGGCAATCTCTTCTGGCCTCCTCTCCAGGCCTCTGGGTTCCAGTGCCTTTCCCTGGGTTGATTCCTTTCTGCATCCCCAAAGGCCTGGGCTGAGCTGCAAATGCTAGAATGAGAGATGTTGAGCTGCTTGGGCTGTGCTACATTGAGCTCTCTCATGTAAGCATACAGCCAATTAAATCAAACATCATTCATTGCAGCAGGCACGCCTCCTAGCTGACTGCAGGTGTAATCAGTGACAGATGAGCTTCACATGCCATTGGCTAATGTCCATAGCAACAGAACTAGGCACCTTCACCTGGCTAAGTTGACAACTGACCCTAACTATCACACCCATTTTTAATTGGCTGTTTGTTTTCTTATCATTGAATTTTATGAGTTCTTTGTATTTTTATCTTTTATCATATATATGTTTTACAAATATGTTCTACCAACTGGGACATAATCTTTTCATTCTCTTAATAATGTCTTTCACAGAGCAGATTTTTTTTATTTTAATGCAATCCAAATTATTAATATTTTCCTTCATGGATTGTGCTTTTGGTGTGTATATAAAAACTCATTGCCAAATCACTGACACCTAGATTTTCTCCTAGGTTACCTTCTAGAAATTGTATAGATTTACATTTACATTTAGATGTATGATCCATTTTGAGTTAGATTTTGTGAAAGTTGTAAGGTCTGTGTCTGGATTCAGTTTTTATCATATGGATGTTCAATTGTTTCAGCACCATTGGTTGAAAAGTCTGTTTCCTCCATCGAATTGCTTTCGCCTTGTTGTCAAACATCACAACTCTATTTCTGGTTTATTTCTAGGCTCTCTATTCTGTTCCATTGATCTATTTGTCAATTCTTTCACTGATACTGCATTTTTTTTGGTCATTAGTTTTATAATAAGTGTTGAAGTTAGGTAGTTGGACTGCCTCCAACTTTGTTCTTCTTTGATATTATGTTGCCATTCTGGGTCTTTGGTCTCTCCACATAGATTTTGGAATCATTTTGTTGATATCTACAGAGTAACTTTCTGGACTTACTATTAGGATTCTTTTGACTCTATACACAAAAATAAGGAGAAATGACATCTTAACAATATTGAGTCATTATTCATGAGCATGGAATATCTCTCCATTTATTTAGATCTTCTTTGTTTTCTTTTTTGTGCATATTCTGTTAAATTTAGTCCTAGTAGTTCTCTTTTTTGAGTCCTAATATTGTTGTATTTTTGTGGTAGGGGACCATCTAATCATGGCCTGCTGCCTTTCCCTGGGACCCACAAACACATCTTGTGTTTGGCCCTAGATATGTGTCCCTTAGGAAAGATAATAAATATGGGCTGATTCCCTTTGGAGTGCCTAGAGATAAAACATATTCCCTAGCAGATAATGGACTGTAGGCAATTTCCTTCTCCTTTTGTGCCACTGGAGACAGTCTGGCTAATGAATGTCTATTTTATGGTGTCTGGATCACCCCCACTGGTACATCTATCCCACTGGTATATCTATATCTACCTCCTGGAGGTAGGGAGGCACATCCTTGACATCGGCACAAGCTGGGTAGAACATCTTCTTTCATTAACTTTAGAATGACACTTGCTGGCCACGGAAACTGATGATCTCTAGTGAAGCTATCCTTGCTTGGAATCTTCTCTATGTGAATAAAACATTTTTCCATCAGAGCCTGTGGGAGTTGGGGTTTGGTAGGACACCTTGATACATGTATTGGAGTGGGCTGGCATCTCTTAGGTATCTTTCCTTTCTGACTGCCAAAGTGGCAGTCTGAGAGTTTTTAATTGTGAATTAAATTCTTCATTTCTAGTTTTATAGAAAGTAATGGCCTTTTATATACTAACCTTGTATCCTATAAGCTTGCTGTAATTGCTTTTTAAATATAGATTCTTTGAAATTTTCTACATAAATGATCATATCATCTGAGAATAAAGATCGTTTTATTTCTTCCTTCTCAATCTGTTAAGTCTTTCGCTTCCTTTTCTTGTCTTGTACCATTAGCAAGGACTTCACGGGACAATGTTGAATAGAGGTGATTGAGATGTTCTTGCCTTGTTCCCTATCTTAGAGGGAAAGTGTCTAGCTTTCTCACCACTAAGTATGCTGTTACCTGTAGATTTTATGTAGATATTCTTGATCCAGTTGAGGAATTTCCTCCTATTCCTAGTTTGCTGAGGATTTTTATTATTTTTTTTATCATGAATGGATGTTGAATTTTGTTACATACTTTTTCTGCATCTGTTGTTATGATCATATAATTTTGCTTCTTTAGCCTGCTTATATAATAGAGTGATTAATTCATTTTAAGTGTTGAACCAGCCTTGCATACCTGGAATAAATTCCACTTGGTTGTGTGGAATAATTATTTTTATGTATTACTGGATAGAATTTGTTAGTATTTTGATGAGAATGTTTGCATCTGTGTTCATGAGAGGTATTGGTCAATAATTTTCCTTTCTCATAATGCTTTTCTCTAGTTTGGGCATTAGTGTCATTGATTTCTGCTCTAAATTTTAAAATTTCTTTCCTTCTATTCCTTTGGATTTAACTTGCTCTTATACCAGTCTCCTAAGGTGGAGGGTTTTCTTCTTTTCTAATCTTTTAGATCTTTCTTTTTTTCTCATATATGCATTCAGTTCTATTTATTTCTCTCTGCTTTGTTTGCAGCATTGAAATTTTCATGTTGTTTCATTTTCAGTCAGTTCTAAATATTTTAAAATTTCTTTTGAGACTTTGTCTTTGACCCATGTATTATTTTGAAGTAAGTTGTTTAATCTTCAAATATTTGGGGATTTTCCAGCTATCTTTCTCCTATTGATGTGTAATTTAATTCCAATCTTGTCTGAGAGAAAACTTTGTGATTTCTATTCTTTAAATTTGTTAAGATGTGTTTGGTGTCCAAGAATGTGTTCTAGCTTGATGAATGTTCCACGTGAGCTTCAGAAGAATACATATCCTGCTGCTGTGAAATGAAGTATTCTAAAAATATTGAATAGATCAAGTTGATTGAAGGATGATTTTCAGTTTCATAATATACTTACTGATTTTCTGCCTGATAGTTCTATCAGTTACTGATAGAGTAGTATTGAAATGTCCAAATTTAATAGTGGATTTGTCTATTTCTCCTTGCAGTTTTATCAGTTTTTGCCTCGCATTTTTTGATGATCTGTGGTAGGCTCATACATATTAAGGATCATTATGCCTTCTTGGAGAATTGGTCTTTTATCATTATGTAATGTCTCCCTTAATCCTAACAATGTTCCTTGCTCTGAAGTATTCTTTGTCTGAAATTATTATAGTTACTCCAGTTACTTTTCAAAATTAATGTTAGCATGGTATACCTTTCTTCACCACTTTTTTTTTTTTTTTTTAATTTGCATATGGGCAGGAGGCACCAGGGATCGAACTCCAGACCTCCAGCATGGCAGGTCGGAGCTCTGCCTGCTGAGCCATGGCAGCCTCCCTTCACCACTTTCTTTTAATCTATCTGTATGTTCATATTTGAAGTGTGTTTCTTGTCAACAACACATAGCTGGGTTTTATTTATTTATCCATTCTGATAGTGTTTTTTAATTGTTGTTTTTGACCATTCAACATATAAAGGGATTATATAGTTGGATTAATCTCTACCATATTAGCAACTGTTTTCTATTCCTTGCCCTTGTTCCTCATTTCTTTTTTGTCTTGTTCTCTTTTTCTGCCTTTTTTCTCAAAGTTTTTATTTTGAAATAATTTCAGACATATGACAGTTGCAAAAATAATACAAAATCCATATAAAAAACTCCAGCAAATCCCCACCCTAGATACCCACTACCAATTTTAACTTTTCCCACATTTGCTCTTTCATTCCCTATATCTATCTATCTATCCATCTCTCTCTATATATATATATAGAGAGAGAGGGATGTATGCATCATGAATGGATATTGATTTTGTCACATATTTTTTCTGCATCTGTTGTTATGTGATATGTGATCTATTTTTTAAATATTTGAGAATAGGTTATATACAGGATGCTCCTTGTACACATCATACTTACATGTACATTTTCAAAGAACAAGAATATTCACTTATGTAACCATCTCAAGTACAGTTATCAAGTTCAAGAACTTAAACACTGATACAAAACTTTTTTCTTCTGACCAACAGCTACAATTTTCACAAAAATTTTAATTGATTCACTTCTATATAGTATAGTCACTGGAACTCAGCTACAGAAAAATAAATGTAGCAAGATTTATTTATTGAGTATTTTTTGTTGTGATTTTTCTTTCTTTTGTCTTCTGCTTCCCCAATCAACATTCTGAAAAGAATGTCTGTTAGAAAAATATTGGATGGAATCTTCTTGGAAATAATATCTCTTTCTTTGTAAAATGGGAGCTCATTGAAGAGATTCTTCTAGGAATTATGCTAGGAGAAGGAAAGACAAGGAAGGACTCTAAGGTAAGAAGGAAGTGAGAGGAGATTTCTTGTGAAAAGAAAGGGGATGGAGTTTTAAACTTCCTTTGAGGTGTGGCAGGTTGTGGTCTGCTTCTTGGCAATGCCCTTTGTTCCTACAGCAGGGCCTTTCCATGTGCTGTTTCTTTACCTGGAATGCTCTTCCCCCCAATATTGGATTGGTTAGCTCATTTACCTCCAATACATCTTTGCATAAATGTATCATTTTACATATTCCTTTAACCACCTATTTTAAATTATATTCCCCACCATTCAACGATGCTTATTTCCTAATTATTTTTTTCTACATAGCATTTAGTTCAACCTGAAAATACCATTTATATCATTTATCTATCATCTGTTACTTCACTCTAGAAATGTAAACCCATGAGAGCAGACATTTTTGCTTATTTTGCTTCCCAAATGGCTGGTACTGTATTAATAATTAATAAATACTTGTTGAATGAATGAGTATAATTCCTGCATCCATCCCTGGACAATGTGGGTACCTGTAGCAATGTATGAGATTAAATTCTCTTCCACTTCCACTACTACCAGGTTTAAAGAAAATAAAATACTTGATATAAATTTTGGTGTCCAATGTTTGTGATTGCAAATTCACACCCATTACACAAGGTTTTTGTTAGGTTGGGAGAACAGGGGAGGTCACCGTGACTTGAGCTGTGCAAAATGTGCTGCCCCTTCTGGACGCAAGCAGAAGCAGTTCCTGGAACAAGGAGATGAACCGTTGCAATAAGACCTTTGCAAAACATCACCTGATCCTTTTGCTTAAAAACCACCTGCATCAAGACCCAGGCACAGACTCACCACCCCCTACCTTGGGTTCTGTGAGTTCCACCCGGGAGCACAGGAATAAATCCCCTCACTCTAAGGTTTCTTTGTCTGTCTTTTTTTCTCTCTTTCATCTCCAAAACCTTTCATCTGGTGCCGAAACCCGGGAGGAGAGCACGGGTGCCACCTGCCTGACCAGGGGCGAGGCCTCTTCTCTCCTCTTTCTTCCACATATCCAACGACAGGAGATCTCTCAACCTGCTGCTACATCCATCACAGATTAGATAAGTCCCTTCCCTCCTAGCCCTGCTATCGGGTCTCTTCCAAGACAGCCTGTCCATAAATTACCCTCCAAAAATCATGAATTCATGTCAGGTTCTCTTCCGAGGCCTGAGGTGAACAGGGACACCCGCAAACCTCACACCCTTTCCTGGGACTTGAAAAGTCATGGGGATGCCCCGCTTCTCATTTCCCTCCAGATTCTTAAGTCCAGGACCTGAAAAGTCCTCAAACCAGAGTGAGACATCCCCTGGGGAGACAAGCCCCCATTCATAAGAACTCCAAGGACTCTCTCAGGGCATTGGGATGCTGACACCCCCTGGGCCAGTCCTTTGGGACCCGCCAGTATGGGCAACAAATACTCGAAAGCCAAACCTTCTACTCCTCTGGGTTGTCTCCTGACTAACATATCTACACTGGATTTACTTCCAGACATTAAGCCAAAAAGCCTCATTTACTTTTATAATAAGGCTTGGCTCCAATATCAATTGGACAATGATTCCCATTGGCCTGAGGATGGGACTTTCAATTTTAATATCCTTACAGACCTCCGCAACTTTTGTCGGAAGAACGACAAATGGGCCGAGGTTCCTTATGTCCAGGCTTTTTTTATTCTGCGCTCCTGTTCCTCTCTCTGCACTTCCTGCTCTACGGCCCAGGTTCTTCTAGCCTAAGAGACCCCTAAGCCCTTGCTCCTGGATGAACAGCCTGGTGGAATTTCCTCCTTTTCTGACCCCCTCGATTCCTCCCCTTTTAGATGACCAGGGCCTCCACCATATTCAGGGACACTCTACCCTCCTCTCCTTCCAGCAGCTGTCCAGCTGCCATCTTGTCTTTCTCTTCCTCCTCCCCCTTCACCAGCTCCTCTGCCAGCACCTGGTCCTTCACCATCCCTGACAGCCTTGCCTTCCTCATCTATACCCGCTCAAAGAGTGCTTTACTCTGCTCCCTCAGGAAAGTTGCAGGACCTGAAGGGTTAATTTGAGCACACACTCCCTTCTCCCTGGCTGATCTCTCTCAGATCGAGAAATGGTTGGGTTCCTTCTCCAACAATTCAACCACCTATACTAAGGAATTCCAATATCTGGCTAATGCCTACGACCTTATCTGGCATGACATTCATGTGATCTGCTCTTCTTCCTTGACTACAGATGAGATGGACTGCATTTTCAATGCGGCCAGGGCTCATGCTAACCAGGTGTATACAACCGACCACACCATGCCGGTAGGGGCTGAGGCGGTATCAGATCAAGAGCCAGGGTGGGACTATCAGGTTGACACTCCAGCAGGGAAAAATGGGTGGACTAGGATGAGACAAAATGCTTACGTGCCTCATAGCTGGCATGCAGAGGGCTTCCCATAAAGTCGTAAACTTTCATAAGCTGAGGGAGATTACTCAGGGTCCTGAGGAAAATCCTGCTGCTTTTCTAAACCAGCTGACAGAAGCCCTCTTCCAATAAACCTGCCTAGCCCCTGACTCAGAGGCTGGTAAAATCATCTTAGCCACATATTTTATATCCTAGTCAGGTCTGGATATAAGGCTCAAACTTAGGAGAATTGAGAATGGTCCTCAGGCCCCTATTCGTGACCTGGTAAACACAGCCTTTAAAGTGTTTAATACTCGTGATGAATTGGAGTGGGTGGAAAAGGAGTCCTGGGACCGCTGAAGGGCAGACCTACAAACCCAATCCCTGATTGTGGCCCTGTGGCCCACTTCAACTGACAAGAGGCTGGCTACAACTAATCCACTGCAAGGAAAATGCTTCAAATGTGGCCTCAATGGACACTGATCCTGCCAGTGCCCCAGTCCTTGACCACCCAAGGGACCATGCCCTCTCTGTGGAAAAAAGGGACATTGGAAAAGTGACTGCCCCTTGGCGCCTGGCTGTGGAGGGGCCATCCTTCCAACCCCTGACCCACCACTGGCAGTCCTGGGCCTGGCCACTGACGATTGATGATGCCCAGCCTCAGCGACCCTGATCGCCCTCGTCAAGCCCAGGGTAACAGTCAAGGTAGCAGGTAAGTCCATATCCTTTTTGGTGGACACAGGGGCTACCTTCTCCATCCTCCCCTTTTACTTGGGTCAACTCCTTCCTTCCCAGGTCATGGTTAAGGGCATAAATGGCCGTCCTTCGTGCCCCTTAACTACTGGACCACTTACATGTTTAATAGAAGGCTACCCCATTACACACTCTTTCTTAGTAATGCTTTCTTGCCCCAGCCCACTAATGGGGCGGGATCTTCTTACCAAGTTGGGGGCCTCACTTCACTGGATACAAAGACCTCAAACAAATTTACTATCACCCTTATGTGTGGCCTCCACCTCCACCCAGGGTTCCACCCTTCTCTCACCTCCCCTGCCTCCTCATCTAGTGAACCCAGAAGTATGGGATACCTCAACTCCCCTAATAGCTTCCCATCATAAACTGGTTCTAATTCACCTGAAGGACCCCTCCTCATTCCCATCTTGGCCACAGTTTCCCATCTCCATTACCCATTGGAAAGGACTCCAAGCCATCCTTAACCAGCTCAAGGGAAAGGGACTACAAGACCTTATCCCATAAATCTCTCTCCCTGCTCAGTCCTTCCTGCCTCCAGGAGTTTCACTTGCTCTTCTTGGAAAACTCGGATGTCATACTCTCTGTCTCGCCTGGCCTCAACCCTGCTGCTCTTCTCCCTCGCGGTCCCCTATCAAACCCCTCTCCACAGCCCACTCACCTTTGCACTGAAATTATGGACGAGCTCAACTCCCCATGCCAGGGCCTCTCAGACACACTACTGTCACAGGCAGACCTCACCCTCTTTGTTGACAGCAGCTCAATAATAGACCAACGGGGAAAGCGCAGGGCTTCATACACTATACTTTCTTCCACCGAAATACTTGAGGCAGTATGGTTCCCAGAGGGAACCACATCCCAAAAGGCTGAGCTAATTCTCTCACCAGAGCCTTACACCTAGCCAAAAAATAAGTCCGCCAACATTTACACGGACTCCAAATATGCTTTTCTGATTGCACATTGCCACTTGGCCATCTTGAGGGAGTGAGGGTTCTTTACCACCAAGGGCTCACCTGTAATTAACGCTAAACTTATCCAATGCCTGCTTCAGGCACTTCAATTACCATCACAGGTGGCC
>PVIY010048752.1:0-17121 GCA_004026745.1 Myrmecophaga tridactyla
GGCCCTGGACCCCTGGGCAGTGGGGGCCGGGAAGGGGCCAGTTAAAGGGCCGGGGGTGCTGGGGAGAAGCGGGGAGGGGGAGGGGAGCTCGGACTGGGACCCCGGACTGAGAGGGGCCAGGGCAGAAGCTGAGCACCCTGCGCCCGAGGAGCCCCCGGTGGCCTGGGGGGGCTGAGGGACTGAGCCCCCCGGAGCAGGACCTCCCCCTGGAAGGGCCGCGCCGCAGCCCGTGGGAGGGCCTCGCCCCCGGCGCCCCCCATCTCCACTCGCCGCCGTCCCGGCCTCCGCCGGAGGGAGGGGCCGAGCGCCCTCGGGGGGCCGTGGACCCCGGCGTTCTGAGCGTTCCGCGCCCCGCGCCGCCCGGCCCCCCCGCCGCCGATGGCCGCCGACCCGCCGGGAGCTGCAGAGAAGGGAGAGATGGCTCCCGGGACACGTGTGAGGTGGGTGCTTGCGGCTCCTCCGCACCCCAAGACCTGGGCAGCTCCCACTCCCATTCATCCTCAGCCCGGCCTCTCGCTACCTTCCCCGCCCCCAGCCTTACCCTCTCTACTCCCGGCTCCTTCTCATCTCCAGCCCTCCTTCTTATGACCGCCCAGCCTCGGGGAACTGGCCTTCCTTCCTAGAACCCGCTTCCCCTTGCAGACCCCCACCCTCGCCTGCAGTCGCCGCCCCCCAGGCCCCTCCCCTGGAGCGCTAGAGGGCCCCTTCCCCAATGGATGGGTCTGGAAGTCCCCAGAAAGGGGAAAACTGGGGTAAGACTGGCTGGGAAGAGACCCTCTAGGCCTTCTGAATCCTTGTGGGATCTTGGAGGATCTGGTTTCTATGGGAAGGGGAGCCAGAGGATTCTAGACAATTAAGGATGGTAATCTGGGGGGTTCAGGTCTGAAGCCATCTTCAGCTGTGTGGAGATGTCACGCTGGATTCTAGAACCCCGGGGAATCTGGGAGATTGCCCAGGTTGACCTGAGGGACGCTAGGGGAGGATGGAGCAGAGGAAGCTCTGTGGGGAGCAGAATGGTTGAGAACTTCAGCTTAGCAAGGGCTCCAAAGGAGTATGTGAGGGGGCGGAGGCGGTTCTCAGAGCCCTGGGAATTTGGGGAGAGGTGGAGAATGGATCCTTAGTGTCAGGGCTGTGACAATATCTAGATTTTGGGGCAAGAGAGATTGGATGGGGGTTGTGTCAGGGTAAGGTGAGTCCTCTGTGCATGAGAAAGAGAGAAAGAAAAGTCTGGAGCTCCCACCCAGCAATTTGTGGGTGTCTTGGAGGTAAATCTGGGGAATTTCAGATTGGGGAAGACTGGGGTGTTCATCATTTGGATAATAGGGGAAAAGTTGGAATCTCTCTGAGGAGTTCCAGAGAGAAGGATCCCCTGGCCTTCCTAAGGAGCTTGCATGTGGGGATGTCAGAGGAGAGGACCCAGTGCCCATTTCTTCCCTCTAGAGAAGAAGGCACTGAGGAAGTGTTAGTGGAGCAAGGTCAGGAAGCCTCTTCTCCTGGCTCCTGGTGGGGAGGGGGCCTGGGGGCGTGTGTGTGTGTGTGTGTGTGTGTGTGTGTGTCTCTCCTGTGTAGAGGCCTTGAGTAGAGAGAGCATTCCCCCCCCTGCCCCCCAACAGGAGGAGTGACCTCCTTGTCTCTTGTCCTTCTGAGCAGGAGGGCCAGCTCTGGCTATCAAGGGTTAGGGGAGGCCTCCAGGAGTCTCTCAGGCCAGGGGCCCCAGTAGGCCCACCTGACCCTGCCACCATCTACCCACAGCCCTCGGCGTTGCTGACGCCCCCAATGTCGTCGAGCAGTCGGGGGCCGGGGGCCGGAGCGCGCCGACGCCGAACCCGCTGCCGCCGCTGCCGGGCCTGTGTGCGAACTGAGTGCGGGGACTGCCACTTCTGCCGAGACATGAAGAAGTTCGGGGGGCCCGGGCGCATGAAGCAGTCGTGCCTGCTCCGGCAGTGCACTGCCGTGAGTTCTGCCCTCTACCACACTCGGCAGGCTTTCCCACCTGGCCCCAGTACCCTCCCCAGAGTGGACTGCAGAGTTGCTGTTTGTTCATTTATTCTTTTTCCTTCATTCATTCACTGGATTGTTTTCAAGTCCACCAGACCTATCTTAGTCCTTTGCTTCAAGCTGGGGGCAAGGCTGCGGTGCACAGAGGAATCCATCCCAGTCCTTACCTTCACAACTTTCCCGCCTTCCAGGGGCACAGACCCATGGAAAGTTCCACTCCTGTGGCACCCCTCCCCAGAGGTGTCTCTGCAAAAGGAGGCCATCCCCCAGAACCCACTGCTGTGAATAGGTCTTGCCCTTCCCGGGCTTCTTTCCTTATTGCTCGGGGCAGGCTTAGATTTGGGTAAGGCCAGGCTCACCCTTCATATAACCTTGAACAAATCACTTTGAGCTTCAGGTGCCTTCTCTGTAAAATGTTCCCTTTGCTAAGTTGTAAAAATGAACAATAGCATGATATAAACATGCTCCTCCAAGTCTAGCACACAGTAGGTGTCGGGGAAATATGGGTTTCCTCCCTGCCTTCCTCATCCTTTGAGCTGCCCAGGGCTCCTGAGAGCAGCTCTTCTCCATCAGCCATGCGGAGCCAGCTGCATCCTGCATCCCCCTCCCCACACCCACTCCCCACCTCCCTCTCTTCCAGCCACTCTTTCCTGGTTGGTCTCTCCCCAGCCCCTTTCTTCTCTTCCTTTGTTCCACAACCCCTTGCCTCCCTTTCCTGTACTTTTCCCCCTACCTGCTTTTTCCTTAAGCCTGCCTCACAACCTTCATCATTCCACATAGGATTCAGTATTACACTCCGTTCTCCAAAGCCATACTGTCCCAAGTTTGTTCCTGTTTTCCCCACAGCCAGCCAGCTGCCTTTACTGGGTCTCATTCAAACCAGGCTCAGTGTGGGGTCTTGAACAACCCTTGGGCTCCTCTCTGCCCATTGGGCAATCTCAGAATCACTCTAAGTTGCTGCCATGCCCTCTCTAGCCTCTCTGAGTTCCACTGTCATATTTAGCTATGGTCTTTCTCTTTCCCCAAAGCCAGCTATACAGTTTCAGGGTCACACAGGCACTGGATCCAGCTGTAACAGTCACCACAGTGATAACTATGTATCGAGTGCCCCTCATGTTATCTCATTCTTCCAAAGGCCCATAAGGCCTCAGTTCCATTGTACAGATGCAGAAACAGAGGTTAAATAGTTTCTTCAAGGTCAGACAGCCCCAAATGAGCAAATTCAGGATTTAATCAAACTTTGGCCCATGGGACCTGAACTACTTACCAAATCTTCCTCCTCTCCCAGTGGCTGACAAATCTCCACAGAAGGAAGGGTCTTACCCCTGTTGTTCCCCTGTTGCCTGATACCTCCTCTCCCCCAACAGCCCGTGCTCCCACACACAGCTGTGTGCCTCTTGTGTGGGGAGGCTGGGAAGGAGGACACGGTGGAGGGAGAGGAGGAGAAATTTGGTTTAAGTCTCATGGAGTGTACAATCTGCAATGAGATCGTCCACCCTGGCTGCCTGAAGGTGAGAGCCCTGAGGACCCTGGATTCTGGGGCAGAGCAGATTGTCAGGAAGCAAGAAAGTGGGGGGACCCTTACCTGTGGGTTTACTGGCACCCTACCCTTTTTCCTACAGATGGGGAAGGCTGAGGGTGTTATCAATGCAGAGATCCCCAACTGCTGGGAGTGCCCTCGCTGTACCCAGGAAGGCCGGACCAGCAAGGTAGGGGCAGGGGCTGATCCCTGGGAAGGTGGTGGGTCAGGAAGCTGTGCAAGACCTCACCCCTAATCCCCATCTTCCCAGGATTCAGGAGAGGGACCAGGCCGCCGCAGGGCTGACAATGGTGAGGAGGGTGCCAGCCTAGGGAGTGGATGGAAGCTGACGGAGGAGCCGCCGCTTCCACCGCCCCCTCCCAGGCGCAAGGGCCCCCTACCTGCTGGCCCTCCCCCAGAGGATGTGACTGGGCCTCCCAAAAGAAAGGAGAGGGAGGCAGGGAATGAGCCCCCCACCCCAAGGAAAAAGGTGAGCCAGGGAGCATGCTCACTAGCTCTGGTCCAAGGGATTCTGGGAGCAGTAGTCCTGGAATGGTTAAGGGTGCTGTGCTGCAAGTCAGTACTCCATGAGTTCCCCAGGGGTTGTTGGGAGATGTAGTTCAGGAGCTGTTGGGGGGAGGGAGGAGCATGCTCAGTGGGGAGTAGAGGGACAGGTAAGGGAACTGATACCAGTCAAAGGAGTTCTGGGAGCCCTGGGTGCTTTAGGGAGGAGGGAGAGAGCATGCTCAAATTAGCTGCTACAGAGGAGGAGGGAGGGGCTGGAAATTGCCTGAGGGGGAAGAAAGGAGATGGGAGCATGCTCAGTGAGCTAAGACACTGGTTGCAAGGTGAGCATGCTCAGAGTTCTCCCTGGGAGGGGGGCTTCTGGGATTTGTAGTCTAAAAGAAGGGCATGGACCTTAGTTTTAGGGGAGGTGAAGTGCTAATGGGGTCTCTCCCTTCTCCCACGTCTCCCTCTTGCCCCGGTAGGTGAAAGGAGGCCGAGAGAGGCACCTGAAGAAGGTGGGTGGAGATGCCTGCCTCCTCCGAGGATCGGACCCAGGCGGCCCCGGCCTTCTTCCCCCCAGGGTTCTGAATCCGAGCCAGGCTTTCTCATCCTGCCACCCTGGGCTCCCTCCCGAGAACTGGGAGGTGTGCCGGGGACCTCTTCCCTCCCCCTCCTCCCTTTCCTTGCCCCACCTTCCACCCTGGAGAGGAGATCTGTCCCTTCCTGCTCACCTCATCCTGCCCCAGCTCCACCAGGCCACAATGGGTATCTGAACCCCTAGGAAGGAATGCAGGGGGAGAGTGGGTTGAGCCCAGGCTATAGGAGCCCTTTCTGCCCATCTGGTCCCAACCTGAAAGGGGAAAGAACTAAATTCAAATCCCTACCAAACTGGTTGCCTGTATGGTTTTGAATCAGCACTCTCATGTTACAGATGAGGAAACTGAGATCCAGAGAGGGACAATGGCACAGCCAATGACAGTGATCAGGAGCAGAATTAGGGCTGGAACTAAGGACTGTCCCTTGGGCTGTTCACTCCCTGGTGACTCCTTGGGGCTGGGGGGTGGGAAATGGAGTGCCAGTCCCTAAAACAGCCTCACCCTTTCCCTGTAGAAACCAAAGCCATCTTTGGCCTCTACTGAGGGCCCAGCAGTGCCGTCCCCATCACCACAGAGGGAGAAGCTAGAGCGCTTCAAGCGGATGTGCCAGCTTCTGGAGCGAGTCCCTGATACCTCTTCATCCTCATCCGACTCAGACTCAGACTCGGACTCATCAGGGACATCGCTGAGTGAGGATGAAGCCCCTGGCGAGGCCCGGAATGGGCGACGGCCAGCCCGGGGCAGCTCAGGCGAGAAAGAGAACCGCGGGGGGCGGCGGGCTGTGCGCCCTGGCAGCGGGGGGCCCCTGCTTAGCTGGCCCCTGGGACCCGCCCCACCGCCCCGGCCCCCACAGCTGGAGCGGCATGTGGTACGGCCTCCACCTCGAAGCCCTGAGCCTGACACACTGCCTTTGGCTGCTGGATCCGACCACCCCCTGCCCCGGGCTGCCTGGCTTCGTGTCTTCCAGCATCTTGGGCCCCGTGAGCTGTGTGTCTGCATGAGAGTCTGCCGGACTTGGAGCCGCTGGTGAGTGGCCTGGACAGGTCAGGGTTCCATTGCTGGCACTCCTCACATGCTGAGCCACAGGGCTCTAACCCTCTCTGGGCCTTGTCGCTCTTATCTTGATAATAATAAGGAACACTTCTAAGGTGTATGTGTGTATACGTATATGTACATGGTGTAACACTTCCATGATTATCACACGCAGGCTGCTTTCCATTTATGAGCTCATTTACCACTCACAACAACTTTGTGGGGTAGGTACTATTATCTCTATTTTCAGATGAGGATGCTGAGGCCTCAGGTCATATGGAGGAAGTGATAGAACTAAGAATTTAAACTCAGGCCCTCTGGCTCCAGCATTTTCCCTCCTTATAATAGCTGTCATTTATTGAGTGTTCAGTACATGGCAAACATTGTGCTGATCTCATTTTCTTTTCACTCTCCCCCTGCTGAGCACAGTGTCCTTATCATTCCCATTTATCCCTGAGAAAGCCCCTATTTCTCAGAGGTAGCCATGCTTCAGCCTCCTGCCTCAGCACATAGCTTCTTCCTTCCCTGGAGCCCCCTCCAGTACCTCTGTCTGTACTCTCTCACCACCACCACTGCTTCCTGGAAGTGTGTTTGTTCAGAAATGCCAGTCACCTTCCCAAGCCTCTTGCCTTCCTCCCTGACTCCACTCCTGACAGAATTCCTCCTCCCTCACTGAATTTCCCTGACACTTGGTGCCCCTCCCGAGCAGAGTGGCTTTGCATGTCAGTGAGCCTTCATTCACCTAATTATTTTCCCATTCCCCTCCGTTGCTGGGGGTGGGGCAGATTCTGTGTCTGTTTTATCTTTGTGTCAGCACAGGGCAAGGGGCTCAAGAAATGTGTGGAATGAGTTTATTCAAGCTTTTACTGTGGGCACCTCACATATGTTAGTTGGTGTGTTTCTTGTAATAGCAACCCTGGGAGGGAGGCTAATGGCCTTATTTAGCCATTGGAGAATGAGGACACCTGAAGGCACAGTGCAGGTTAGTGACTATACTGGAACTCCAGTCTTATTCTTTTACCAAGACCTGGGGTACTGGTTCGTGCCTTCCAGCATGGCCTGAAGGCTCTGGAGACAAATTGCCTGGGTTTGAGTCTTATTCTCCTACTAAAGAGCAGTTTGCCTCTGGCCCAGCTTCTTAACTTCCTGGTGCCTCAGTCTCTTTATCTGTCAAACCAGGATAACTCCAGTACCTATTTCAAATACATAATGAACTGAGGACACTACCTGGGAAATAGAAACTACATAATGCCTTAACTGTTACCATTGTTACAATATTGACTGAAAGCACATACTATTGCATGCTTGGAACCCCCAACTGTGCCCTGGAAGAGCTCCCTGCCAACCTGCAATGTAGACACAAATAGTTCCAGCAGTGCCTCTGCCTCATGTGTTAGTTGAGGAAATGGGTGCTGTGGCCCGTTCATTGAGATCAGCCCTGTGTTGGGCCTGTGGGGTCCAGAACTGAAGAGGACCTCATTGCTGCCTCCAAGAGACTGAACAGAAGTGGGAGAGCAGAGAGGCTGGAGTGCACAGTGGTTTCCAGCTTGGGGCCTGGAGTCTGGTAGCTGGGATTTCATCATTCGGGACTCCTGTATTTCCTGACTGGGTGGCCATGGGGTGGCTAGACCTCTCAGGGCCTCAGTTTCCTGTAGCCTGGGGTTCATGTTAATATTCATCCAATGGAGAGAAATGAGATGCACCTGCAAAGCACTTAGTGGCTGAAGGGTACTAAATACTCAATAAATGGTGGGTTTTAATGAGAAGTTCAGGGATAGGGAAAAGCAGGGGGGCTGCTGGGGTAGAGTGGAACAGTCAGGAGATTGTCAGGCCTGAGCACAGAAGCAGGACATGGAAATGGAAAGGAGGGACTCAGGCTGAAAACTTTTTAAGAAGCAAAATGGCTTGGATTTGGATGCTAATTGGCTGTGGTGGCCAGTTTGTGGCCCAGGAGCCTGGGTGGGCTACCATACCCATTCCTCAAGCTCAGGAATCCCGGTAGGGGAGGTAGAGCTCAGATTTTGACATGTTTGGTCTGATAGGCCTGTGGACCACTCAGGTAGATTTAGCAGGAGAACAGTTGCATCTGCAGCTCTAATATTTAAGAGAGAGTTACACATTTGGGATTTTTCAACCTACTCTTAACAACCTTGAGTAAGAGGACGGAGGACAGAATGTCAGTATGTATGAGTTAGAGAAAGAACACCCAGAAAATTGGAGGGGATCCAGAGTAGAAGAGTGACTTACAGAAGAGAGCAGTTGAGGAAGGAGCTAACAATGAGCTAGACATCAGAGGAGATTAAAGACCTGGAGTTGGCGGTTGGATTTTCCTACAGGGAGGTCACTGGTAACCTTGGCTGTGGCTGTGTTGTGGGGAAGGAGATGGGGAGTAAAGCCAGATTGCAGTGGATTGAGGAAGAAATTATTCCAGGATATCAGCAGCCAGGCAGGGATTTTCTGTTTGTTTGCTGCTGTATCCCTACTTCCCAAGACAATGCCTGGCATATGGTAGATACTAAAAATATATTTGTTGAATGAATGAAGGTGAGGAAATCAGAAGCAAGTGTGGGAAAGAGGTAGTGGAGGGTGGAGTTAGAGAAGAGTCTGGGGGTGGGAGAGCAGGAAGTTTCCAGGCTTTCCTGTCTGGTGGCTTCCATCTTCTCTTGGAACTTGGAAGTACAGTGGTCCACTGAGGGTGAGAGGAGAGAGGGTGGGTGGGGTTGGGGGAGGTGTTGAGCTGCTACTGAGTTGCAGGGAAGAAAACAGGTTTTTGAGGGCACGGGCAGAGAGGGTGGCAAGAATGGACAGGGACATAGGTTCAGGGCCAGTTGGGGCTGGGAGTAAAGGCCTGGAGGTGGACAGACTGGGGGGAGTTGTGGCATCAGGTTGCCCAGAGAGCTCCCAGACACGAGAACTGGCTGTGTTTGGAGCCAAGAGGCTTTGAATGTACAAGCATCAGTTTGGGCTGCTCCATCTCAGCGCCTCCAGTGGGTTTCTGCAAGAGGGAATTTAGGATTTAGAATTGAGGCTTCTGGAGGTGGACTTAGTAAGCTGATGACACAGTCAGGGGGATGGCTGGAATCCAGCCCTACCTCCCCAGGATGATGATGTGTCTTTGCTCCTTAAGAATTCTCCCAGCCTCTTACCTCTAATTAGAAAGCACCTCTTGCCTAGCTTAGAAAGCACCTGTCTGTGGCTCCTTATTCCCCTCATGGTGAATATCCAATGACCTGTTAGACATTTGGGTTGGGTAGTGGAGGCCCAGAGAGGGTATCTAAGGTCACCCAGAGTTTGGAGGTGGCAGAGCTGGGATTCAAATCTCCATGACTCTGCCTTCTTCACTTCTGGGCTCTGGGGCCTGCATTCCATCCTCCTCAGTGTTCACCACCACCACAGCCTCCCCACTGGAACTCGGGCTCTAAATCTAAAGACATTTGGTTTAAACATCGGCTCTGCTACCATTTATTAGTCATGGGACCTTGAACAAATTCCTTTACTTCAGGGCTTCATTTTCCCAAACTGTAAAAAGCGATGATGATGATAATAGTACTCCCCTCTGGGGGCTGTTGTGAGGTTAACAGCATACTGCATAGAAGAGTAGCTGGCACATGACAAACCCTCGGTAAATACTAGTTATTCGTGCTGTGGTTGTCACCATCATTAGTTTCATGTTGATGATGATGAAGAAATGCTTGAGGTTCCCAGAGCTCTTCGTTTTCTCTCTCTCCCTACTGGGTCTGAGAGAAGTTCAGACCCAGGTTCCTCCCCATCTGGAATGCATAACCTCTTTGTCCTCCCTTCCTCTTGCCTGGCTAAAACTACTGCTTTTCTCAAAGTCTCAGTGAGGCCTGGTATCTCCAGGAGACGCCTCTCTCTCAGCTCCTGCCCGGGGCTCCCTTGTGGTGGCTCTTATTGCTGTAGTTCCTGCAGGCCTGGTGTCTTTGCCTGCTCTGTGCCCAAGGGGGCCAAGCCCCTGGTAGCAGTAAGGCCCTCGTGACTGCTGGTGCCACTCTGAGGTGTAATCCCAGTGTCCTGGTCACACAAGCGCAAAGGGATTGATCAGCTCCCACCAAGAAAGGGTCAGGGGAGCATCGTGGAAGAGGAAGCCTGGAAGGATTGGGATTAACCAATGCCCATTCCCAGCAGAGGCACAGCATGTGCCAAAAGATGTTTGCCCCAACCAGGGTTGAGTGTCTGCAGGAGGGCAGGTGGTTTGGCTTGGAGTATTGTATAAAAATACAAATTGGGGCCTCTGAGGGCCTCCCCCACCCCCATCCACCCCAGAAGTGGGGTTCCCTTCCAGCTGTGGAGAATCCAGAAAGCCTTCAGGGAGGTGGTGGCAGTTGAGTTGAGACTCAAGACTAGGTCACAGTGGACAGGGAGAAGTGTGGATGAAGCAGGATTTCACTATGTGGAATGAGAGAAGAGGCAGGACCTAGAGGGCAGAAACTGGGTAGAGAGTGGGTTGTTTTTGTTTGTTTGTTTTTCCTTTTTCTTTCCTAGACTCTGAAATACTCCCTTGTGTTTATTGACTGAGTGGTGGGGACCAGCAGAGGGAGCGGTTGAAATGCTAGAAGAGGGAGAAAAATGGCTGGGGGAAAGAATGGGAGAGAGTTAGAGGGGCAGAGTTGTTGGGATGGAAGCTTCAGCATCTGTGCTGCCAGCGTTCCCTAAGATGGCACACCTGGGTTCTATAGCATGCCTGGCAGTTTTAAGTGGCAAAAAAACACATGGCTTAATCCCTCTGTTAATACTGAAAAGGAAGTCTTCTCCATTGGGTGTTAGTGTATCTTTAGCACCCTCCTAATGCTTGTGTTATCTCTACTTAACAAAAAAAGTCTTTAGGTACTAGCCTAAATCCACAGCAACACCTGGCTAGAATTTAATAAACCTGGTTTGTTTCTATTGCATTTATTTTTAAGGTTAATTTAGATTTATGTGAAACAATACTGGTTTTAAAAGTGCAAATAGGGAATTTAAAGATAATTCATGTTCTGCAGATAGTGGACAGTAAATAGTTAGAATTTTGGAATCATTGCACCAGCCCAGCTTCTAGAAGCCAAGAAGGGGGCATGAGATACAGTTCCCTAGGCCCCAACCCTTTTGCTTTTGGCATTGTCAGCCAGTCTATTGGGAATCTCCTGACTTGCGTCTGAGAACTTCTTCACTGGAAGAGAGTTTCTCAATCTGGGGTCTTGAGGAACTTTCATGTAACACAAAGTGTTACTCTATTACCCTGGGAGGGGTAGGGAGCAGAAGGGTTCCCTGGTGAAATAAGTTTGGGAAATTAGCTAGTTTACCAGCCCTATTTGAGGCTCTGATAAATGCTGCAGTCAGGAAACCTGCTTACTTTTGTTCAGGCCTCATTCATCTTTGTGGCTTCAGTACCTGGGACTGAATTGATCAATTGAATAAATAAAAAGCTATAAATGAGGTGAGGGGGTGGCAGGCAGTGATCAGTGGTTCAGAGGAAGTTTCAAGTTGTTCTCACTGGCTTGGCACCATTCGTTCACTTGTTCTTTCATTCAACAGATATACAACAAATAACCTGCTATGCACCTGATTCTGTGTTAGATACTGGGGATAGAGAAATTAAAAAAAGACAGACAAACCTGCCCTTGTGGAGCTTACATTCTAGTTGAAGGGTCACACTAATCCAGTGAAGAGATAAAATATCAGGGCTTTGGTCAGGCCTTGGGCACCTGGATCCCAAGATGAGGCAGATGTGGATCAAGGGCAGAGAGTAGTAGAGGAGATGAGAAATGCCCAGGAGCCACTATAACTTAGCAAGGGAGAAATCTAGAAGCCCAAAGGTGGCTGGGGGTGGGGGTGGAATTCCTACTGACTGATCCCTTTGGTCTTATATCAGATAGTGTGTAGGGTGTTTGTGTGTGTGTGTGTTTGGTAAAATGCTTTCTAAGCTGTAAGGCTCACAGACTGTAATTACCTCATTTGATCTTACAGCAGTCCTGTGGGACAGACAGAGTCTGGGTCATTATCTTCATTTTATGAAGGACTCTGAGGCTCAGGGAGAGGAATGGACTTGCCCAGGGGCTCACATCCAGTTGATGGTGGAGTTGGGCCTCAAATCCAGGAGTTTCTTTCCCCCCTTGCAAGGAGAGGGTTTGAGTGAACTCTTGGAGTGGGGAGGTTTGCAGGTGCCCAAAAGCAGAGGGCTGAAGTCTCTGTCTCCCCCTTGTGGTTGGCAGGTGCTATGACAAGCGTCTGTGGCCACGGATGGACCTGAGCAGGCGGAAGTCTCTGACCCCGCCCATGCTGAGTGGTGTGGTTCGTCGCCAACCTCGAGCCCTGGACCTCAGCTGGACAGGTGTCTCTAAGAAGCAGCTTATGTGGCTTCTGAACCGACTGCAAGGTAGGGGTGGGTGGTAAAGTGGGATAGGCTAGGGAGGGGACAGTCCTAGAGCGCAGCCCTCACAGCACGGTTTCCTGACCCACCTGCTCCCCAGGCCTGCAGGAGCTGGTGCTCTCTGGTTGCTCCTGGCTCTCTGTCTCTGCCCTGGGCTCAGCTCCACTGCCGGCCCTGCGGCTCCTGGACCTCCGCTGGATCGAGGATGTTAAAGACTCCCAACTCCGAGAGTTGCTGCTGCCTCCATCCGACACCAAACCAGGTGCAGCCGCAGTTTGCTCATCTGTAGAAGAGCTGGGCAAGGTGGAGGTGTGAGTCTCTTCTGAGACTCGTGCTGGGTGTGAAAGTATTTGAAGAAAGGAAAGAACATGTGAACATGAACAGGGCCCTGCTTGTTGTTCATTCGCTCACTCACCTGCTTGTGGCTGGGCCCTGATACGGGCTGAGGGAACAGAGAAGAGGACACAGGAGGATGGAATAAAAGTCCTGGGAGAAGCCAGGGTCTAGGCAGCACTATTAGACAGCGTTCTGCAAAGGGGCAGTGTTGGTTGCCATGAAAAAATGCAGGCCCTTTGGCCAATCAGTTCCATTTTTCAAGGGGAGCCAGAAACCTGGGTTTTCTATGAAATTTCCCAGTTTTTAAATAGCTGCAGTTAATTAAAATTCTTTTAAAATTTACATGTAGACCTAGCCAAAATATGGTTGAGTCATGGATTCAGCCCCTATACCCCACTGCTCTACAGTGAAAAGATAAGAATTTTTCTGAGGGAATACAGCACTGTTCCCTCAGAAAAACTTAAAGGCTCATGTGAGGATGATGGTATCATCTCCCAAGTCAGACTAGCCCCTTCTTCGTTGTGGGGCACACCCAAGGACCCAGTCAGGGAAAGTCAGCCTGTATTGCTGAGTGCACACCCTGGGCCTAGCCCTGGGTAGGGTTCTGGAGATCTCAAACTGGATCAGCCCTGGTCACCACCCTGATGGGACCCCAGTCATGCAGAAGAAAGACCCAGAAACAGAAGGTCACAGCATGATGTGGCAGGGCCTGTGGTCCAGGTCAGGAGGAGGGGCAATGAGAGAAACTCTCCTTGAAGAAATGCTGTTTGAGGCGAGTCTCTAAAGGGACAGGGTTTGTCCAGGCAAACAGGACTATCCAGGAGATAGTGTGTGTCAAGGTCTGGCAAGGCCCGCCTGTAAGCAGTGGGTAGGGCAGGAGGCTCCTATTGGTCTTGAGGGGTATGCTGGGCATTGAGGCTGGCCACCTTGGGGGTCCTATGAAAGCTGAATATGGAGACCTGGGCCCCATGGTATGAGGTAGGGTATTGATGCTGGGGGCTTCTGGTCTAGCCAGGGCAGGGCTTGCTCATAGCATTCTCTCTAGCCTCACCAGCCTGTCCCCCACACTGGCATTAGGGGAGTCATCCAGAAGGGCAAATCTGTCATGCTACTCTGCACTAAACTCCCATTGCTCCCCAGTGCCCTTTGATGAAGACGTATTTTACTGTAGCCGCTAAGACTGGCATAGTCCAGCTCCCACGGACCAGCCTGGCCATATCTCTCTTGTGCTGGCACTGCATTTCAGCCATCTCAGCCTCCTTGCCAAATTCCCTCCAGACCCTTCCATTTTGTATGGAATGCTTTACCCTCTTTGAGTGGATTAACACCTAATGATCTTTTAGGCCTCATCTTAAATGCCACTTCTTCCTAGAATTCTTCCACCCCTTTGAGATCTGAGCCCCTCCCAGCTTGCCACCCTCCTGTGCAGTTGAAAATTATTTGATTAATCTATTTCATCCCATAAGATTCTTAGTTCCAGAAGGGCAAGGACTGTGTCTGCTGTCCACTGCCTCCCCAGCACCTTCCTCAGTAGTGTGCTTAGTAAATATCTGTTGCATGAACAAATGGCATAAGCAAAACCAACAATAGGAACAAGAGGGAGAGATCTATTTTGAGGAAAGATTTCTTAAATGCAATTTGCTGGTCGCTAAAATGAGAGTAAAAGAATCTTCCTTTTCAGAGTTATTTTGTAGCCATGGATCCTTTTCACCACCCTAGCCCCCATCTCCCAGCCCCCATCCCCACCCACCTTTGGCAGCAGCCCTAGGAAGGGGAGTAGAGAAGCAGGTAGGATTCTTCTCGTTTTCTGGACAAGGCATCAGAGAGAAGCCCAGAGGGGTTGAGTGACTGCTGCAGACTACACAGGCAGAGCCGGGCCAGGTGTTTGGTTGTTGCTCACTCTTACTGGAATTGGACTGAGCCAGGAAGATTTGGGCAGAGAGAGATGTGCACCTGGGGAATGATGCATTCCATGAGGTGAGAAAGGCTGGCTGGCAGACCTACCTCCTCCTGCTGGATTCATTACAGTTCAAGCCTATGTCAGGAGCTCACAGAGACGAGGTCCCCAGACCCTCGAGGCCTGTAGTACATGTTAGGACTCTACCTCCACCTTTCCTGTCCTGGTTCTCTGGCTCCCTGTCACTTTCCTGGGGCAACACTGCTGTCCCCTGAGCCATCAGTCTTTCTACTCCCTTGCTTTTGCTCCTGCTGTTCTCAGCCTTCTCCCACCTCCCTACATGTCCCAGTTATTGAAGGCCATCACCTCAGGAAGGTCCTTGTTGATTCTTTTTCCCCTGCACAAGCCAAAAGTGACCTCTCCTCTACTCCACTCCAGAGGCCCAATGTTGAGAGTGTGTATAGCTGTATCCCCCCTCCAGGTTCTCAGGTTCTCAAAGACTGGGGTGATTGGGATTCAGGGCTCACAAAGTCAGGTACCCACAGAGATGGCCAGGCAGGTAACAGAAGTGACAGGTTTGTGACTCTTGACCTAGTTCATTTTGGGGCTAGGCTGTTGCCTGGGAGGCAGTGTTGCGGGAAGAGTTTCAACGTAAGAGTCATCAGGCCTGGGTTTCCTGGCTCTGAGACTTCATACTCGTATGATCTTGGACAGATTGCTTAGTGATTTGAGCTTATTTTCTTGTCTGTGAAACAGGAATGATGATCAGAGAACTTGTCTTCAAGGGTTGTGGTATTTAAAGTGTAATGTCTAGACCAGGAGCTTCAACATCCCTGGAGAACTTGTTAGAAAAGTAAACTCTGAGACCCCTTCCTAGACCTACCTAAACTCTGGGGGTAGGGCCAGCTCCGGTGATGCGACACTGGTTTAGGGTGCGGCAGACATTTAGCCATCCCTGGCCCCAGTAAGTGTTCAACAAATGGCAGCTGCTGCATCACAGGCACTTAGTTTAAAAAAAAAAAAAAAAACAGAAAAAGAAAAAGAAATGCAGACCATGTGCTTGGGGGAAGAAATAAGGCAGTGTGAGCTCTTTCACCCCAGAGATGGGGGGGGCGGAGAGCAGGCCTCTGAGCTCTGGCGGGGAAACTGGGGACACTGGCTAGGCAGAGCAGTGAGCACAGGCAGGGTCTTGGGGCCAGGCTGGGTGGGAACTTGGCCCAAGCATTTGGGGTGAAGGAGAAGAGTTAGGAGGTGAGAAAGATACTAGACCTTGAAGAAACTGGGATGTTCTAACAAAGAGATTGGATTTCTTTAAGTTGTTCTCAGAGAATTTTTAGCAGAGGAGGATGTTGTCTGGCTTGTGTTTGAGAACCCCTGGGAGGCCAGGAAGAAGAGGAAAAATGAGTGAAGAGGCTGGCACAGGCATTTAGGCAAGAGTGGTGTTGACTCAGAGTGGTGACTAGGAGGAATTCAAGGAGGGAGCTCCTTGTCATGGGGGGAGGGAAGATAGAGAAAAGCCTAAGACATTTGTTCCTTCAGAAATGTCATTTGTTGGATAAATGAATAGATATTTATTGAGTACTTACTAAGTCCCTGCTGCTGGGAATACAGCAGTGAACAAGACAGATAAAACTTCCTGTCTTACTAGATGGGGCCTTATATTATAGGAGGAAAAAAAGTGTGTGTGTGTGTGTGTGTGTGTGAGAGAGAGAGAGAGAAAAGGGAGAAAAATAATTTAGGTAAGAGGCAGGTAGGAATGCATGGAGTGCTGTAGGACCAGGACTCTGTTAGTCCTGGAAAGTCTAACAGAGAAAGTGATGTGAGCAGAGGACCAGTGAGACAAGGGAGTAGGTTGGGTGTGGATGCTGGGGAGAAGAGCATACAGGGACAGTAGAGAATATGCGTACAGAGACATAGCTGGCCTGGGGGGCTGGGAGTAGCCGGGAGTGCTGACCTCTCATCTGCCTACCCAGGCCAAACGGAGAGCCGGGGGCGGCTGCAAGGGGTGGCTGAGCTGCGCCTGGCCGGCCTGGAGCTGACCGATGCCTCCCTGCGGCTCCTACTGCGCCATGCACCCCAGCTCAGCGCCCTGGACCTGAGCCATTGTGCCCATGTCGGGGACCCCAGCGTCCACCTCCTCACGGCCCCCACCTCCCCACTCCGCGAGACCCTTGTGCACCTCAATCTTGCTGGTAAGCATGGTCCCTTGTCCATCCTTGTTAGTCCATTGTCCCCCTTGCCAATGCCTGTCCCTCACTCACATACCTAGTCTCAGCTGCCACCACCCATTTCCAGGTTGTCACCGCCTCACGGACCACTGCCTCCCGCTGTTCCGCCGCTGCCCACGCCTGCGCCGCCTAGACCTGCGCTCCTGCCGCCAGCTTTCACCTGAAGCTTGTGCCCGGCTGGCGGCCGCTGGGCCCCCAGGCCCCTTCCGCTGCCCAGAAGAAAAACTCCTTCTCAAGGACAGCTAGTTGGGTGCCCCCACCCTCCCCCAGGACTCATCTAGGAGCCTGGACCTCGGGCTTTCATATTTTACCCCTGCTGGGAGGCCAGGTTACCCACCTCATGATTTGGGATTCTTGAGTTTTATGACTTGGGATTCCTGCCCAGGGACTGGAGCCAGCCTCCCCCCTCCCTTCCCCCTGCACTGATATCTCTGGGGGTCTCTCCTTCCCATCCCTTTCCCCTTCCACCTACTTCATTGTCCTTCCCCTGGCTGGGGAGTGGGTCAGAGGTGCTGGGGGGTGCTGAGCCAAAGGGATGGTGGGAGGGGTGTTAAGGTGCAAGTTTAAGGGGGGGAGAATGGGGAACGGGTATCTGTACACAAGATACTGGGAGTCAGGGGGCTGGGGGAGGTGGAAGATGG
>PVIY010048753.1:0-11558 GCA_004026745.1 Myrmecophaga tridactyla
GTCTTGGGTCAGCCCAGAACTAACCCACCCCAAGTCCAAAGTTATCTTGAAAACTAGACAGGATCTAACCAAAGTAGGCCCGCCTGACATGCGCAGTAGCTTAGACATCAACCTACCAGTCACCTCTACCTCATTATAATACTAAAAATCACACCATCATCATATTTAGGCTGCTGTTTTCTCACATATATTCTGTGACTGAGCATGTAATCAATCTGCACATGTAGACTGATTGATTGATCAATCTGCGCATGTTAATAATCAGATCACCTCTAATTATATCAGCTGGGGCCACTGTGCTCATTACCCTAAACCCTGCCCATCTTTTTAATGCTGTTCCAGGAGACAGATTTTGGGCTGATCAGTCATCTGCTTTCCTACTATGCACGTAGGAATAAACTTTCTCTCTCTCTTTGAAACCCTGGTATTTCAGGAACTGATCATTTGAGCACATCAGACAAAAGAATCCATCGCTTTGTCTGGTAACAATATTCTCATTTTCCTTAGTTCATGATAATGCTTGTTTTCTCACCTACTAAATCAATGGGTTTTAGCACATCAGAGAAGGATTAATAGTATCTACCATAAATTTATTGCTCAGTTTTTAACTGACAGTTTTCATTTTTTCTGAATTCCTATGGTGATGATAGCCTTATCAGTGAGGTGTGTCAGAGAGAGACAAAGGCTTTATCTAATTCCAGGAATTTATTTTACATATCAAGAGGTAATCCCAGTGAACTCATAGCCGAGATTTTTATCAAAGACAACTCCACATACAAGGCCTGGCTCTTTGTTTCTCACTAACAATATTCCAATTTTATTTAGGGTGGCTGTGAACTCTGTTTCAGGCATTAGATCACTATAAGTCTGAGCCAGTCATGACAACTTTGTCCTCTGCCACATCTTCATTTCCCCTGTTCCTTTGGGGTGAGAGCCAGTTCTGTGTGAGCTGATGCAGCCCAGTCCGGTGATGTGGAAGAGGAATTCTGCTGGGAACTTTGGGAAAAATTGTTGGTTAGGTTGAGGTAGAAGGAAAGTCCTTCTATCTCATAGCACTCTGCTTTGGAATGTGATTGCAGGTAGGAATCCTCCTGATGAGGCCATGTGCTTAGGACAGAAAAACTAAGACTTTAGCTTTAGTTTTCCCCAGAAACGTGAGGGGAAGATAACAGGAAAGACCTATCTACAGAAACCTCAGGTGAAAAAAGAAAAAAAAAAAATTTAAGTCACTGTTATACGGGTTTCCATTAGGAGTAACAAAAGACATTTGTAATGCAGTCCTCAATGGAAATACCCAAAGATTCGGAATTCAGTATTGCGCAGCAAAGTAAACAAGAGCTGTATCTAAAGTCTGGTTTATTCAAGAGGTTTATTCAGTAAGAAAAAACAACAGCAGCAAACTTACTGTTATAAAGAGAGAAATGGGATAGAATGGAGCTCCAGTTTAGGTAAGAAAACTGACAAGGCTGTGTCAGGATGCCATCTTCCTACTCATGACAGTTGGAATTGCTTCAGGGCAGAGGCTGTTAAGCTCAGAGCTAAAGAAGTGGCAGTACATAGCACCCAGTGAGTAAAATACAAAACTCATCAGACTTGTAGACCATCTAGACCAGATGTTTGGCTTCAAACTTTTAATTGACCAGAACAAAATATTTGGGACTCTCAATAAATCATTGAGAGAACAATAGTGGTCAAAAAACTAAAGCAAGTGTGCCTACCTGTACCTTCAGGCAATGAAAACAGAAAATGTGCTATGTGCAGAATCCTGTCTAATTCTCTTTTCAGATATGACCGTGGAGGACAATAAGCAAAGAGCTCTTGTCCAAGGGGTTCCCTTACTTAGCAATCCAGGTGGCCGTGCCCTCAGGAATGGAGGGCTAGGTTACCCCAAAAGGTAAACAACCCGACTGGCTGAAGTGGATGGTGGAGAATGGACATAAGAAATGATTACAGACTCAGCACTGGTTGCTGTCATGGGGCCTAGAGCTTAGTTTTCTTGCTCCTTTTAGTGTTTTTAGAATAGGGGCTGGCAAATAATTTCAACAAAGAGCCACACAAAGTAAATATTTTAGACTTTGTGGGTCATACCATATCTCTTGCATATCTTTTTTCTTTGTGTTGAAATCTGTAAAGATGTCAAACCCATAGCTTAGAGACAAATAAATGCAAGCCTGTGGGCTGGATTAAGCAAGGAGTCATAGTTTGCTGATTCCTGTTTTAGAAAGTTACAATTAGACAAAATCTTGAATGTTTAGATCTTTCTTCCCCTCTCGGGTAAAAAGTAAAGGCACCTTATTTCATGTTGAGACCACACTATCTTAAGAGTGTACAAGTAGATCTGACATGCAAATGGTAGACTTCCAGGTTCAGTTTATCATTATCCTATGTTAATGTACCTCCTTTGCTTCCTGGTCAGAGTGTGCCTGACAGAGAGTAACAGTGATCTTGTGTGATTAGTGGAACTGCTTGCTACCCTCCCTATCTCTGCTGCTGTTGATGAGATGTTACATCTATTATTCTCTTGGTCTCTTGTGTCATACATCAGTAAAACTTGACGTAGTTTTACCTCCCGTACTGTGCATTATGCACTTATTACATCCCACTGGAGATCTTCTTGCAGTTCTCTGTAAAAGTCTTTCAAGAGTGTGTGGTGAGCTTATCTTGAAGCTGTAGCAAACTCATTATGTTTCCCTCTTCCCTGCCTCACTTCCCTGTCCCCTCATCCCTGCTTCCTTGGATGTGAACACTCCTCATTAAAGTATCACATAAACATTATACTTAAGTTCTGCTTTTTGGAGTACCTAAATTAAAATCAATCAAAATCATCCCTAATTGATTCACAGTCAAATGGAGAAAGGAACAAGGATAGACTTAATGGGTACATCCAATTCACTGAACAGTAGAAGTCTGAAGTAGGAAGGAAGGACAAAAGGTCAGAGCCAATGTTCTTAATTCTTCCCACTATTCTTCCAGACAATTCCCTAGGTTGGAAGGAGTTAAGAAAATCACAGATTGTTTCAGAGGAATGGCAGCAAAATAGAGGATGTGAGAGTGCCACTTATATTTCTGAGCACTAGAAGAAAAATGTCCAGCAGATATCCCCAAATCACAATTTAGAAGTCAAAGCGTGGTTCATTTATGCAAACATAAGTCCTGAGGCTGCCCCCCACCCCCTACTGCTGTTTAACTTGTAAAAGACAGCCAGGTGTTTCTGAAGCCCTGCCCTGTGAAGCTGGGGGGACGGCAGCAGGGCTCATCCTCTAGGACTGACTGAGTGAGGATCAATATGGACTTCGGTAGAGCACATTGGACGATCCCAACTGGGGCCACAGCAAGAGAAGTGTGTAAAGTTACAGGAAGTGATCATGAACCCTCAAAATTACAAAGCTTATAAATCTATGGTGACATGACAAAAGCTTTTAAAAAGCCTGAACTTTCAGTTTTGATTATGTGACGCATTATTTTTACAGACAGTGAAACTGTTCTCAGAAGGTCTAGGATCTAAGATATTCCCCAATACTAGGAAAATGTCAATATTTCATATTCTAATATAAATACTTTTGAATTAAGTTGCCAAGTATGGCTTTAATGATTTTCTCTCTCTCAATTTTCCAAATTTTTTTTTTTAGAGAGCATTGTTTATTTCCATTTCGATTACTGTACTTTTTATACAGGAAGAATTTTCTTTGCTTTTCTGGGTAGACATTCTATACCATTATGTTATATTTAGACAGGATGTGTTAGAGGCACATGTGACAGAACAAAAGCTACCCAAAGTTAGCGAGAGACAAGACGAGTGTACAGTTCTGAGTTATTCTTAACACAAGACAGCATTAAAACATATGGAAGTTAAAAATGAATAAAGTATGGTCTAGGAGGTATAATAATTTTTGTAAAGTGCAGCCAGGAATGTCTCTTTCTATAATAGCTATTGAATTTACAAACACAATTAAGGAGAACTACTAGGCTCATGCATCAATTGAACTTGAAGTCTTTACTGAAAACTCCCATTAGTGTCAAAAGCAAGAAATAAGAGCAAGTTTTACCAACACTGCTAGATTTTCTAATGTAAGAGGGGATGGCAGTGGAATTTCCACTGAGTGCATCTATGTGGTAGTTTTCAAAAAATTATTATAGTACTGTATATCTGTATTCCTTATTCATTTAGATGGTCACTTATTCAGAAGGGGAAAATAAGTATCTTTTGTCTTATTTGTTCAGCTATTCACTTTCTGTTTTATACACAAAAACTAAAGAAGTTTCATTCCTCTTTTTTTTTTTTACTAAATCACTGATAGAACATGAAGAAGAATTTTATTAATACCTGAATACCTAGAACAAAAGGAAGGTAGAGAGTGAAAATAAATAATAAGAATATCACACCTCCACATTTAGAACTGAGAAAAATTAATAATCTGAGAAATAGGAAATTATCGAATATGCAATATATATTGAAAGGGACATAGTGGTTGAAAAGTTTATTTTATAAACTTATGAAAAATAAGCATATAAAATAATTGACAGTGAGGGATAGAAGTCAAATTCTCTGCTTTATCTGACTTAATGCGTTTGTCAGTTAAAATAGATAGTTTTGTTCAATGGGTTGTTTGTTTCTTGTGAAACATAAATGTAAAACACCTTGAGATTGCCTTCATGCTTGCCTAAAATAGGCATTCACTTATTATTACTAAAAATCTGGAAAAATTCCAAAAAAACTTTACCTTCCTACTCTAAGACTATTTTCTCATTTTTGCAAATTTCCTTTTAGGAAAAGTCTATTCTTTTGAATGACCTAATTATTTCTCCTTTTCTTCATTTTTATAGTATTTGGCTTAGCAAACATTTAATGCTAATTTGCAACTGATCAAAACTGCTAAATTTGAAGAAACTCAAAGGAGGTGTATTTTGATATCATACAGTAGAGAGATTAAATGGTGTATTATTTTAATGTACATCAAGCCCCTTCAAATAAAGAGTTTGGAGAAAATATTTTCTGTGACCTCTATGTCACAGATAGGCCTTGTGCAAAAATGTGAATAGAAGCTTTCTAGTATTTCTATGATATGTCTGCAGAAGAATGACTCATTAAGTGTGTTGGCAGGTTTATAAATAAAGGTGACATGCATGTACAGAACTTATATGCATGTATATGTATTTGTATAACAAGATGTTGGTTAAAACTCTCACTCCCTATTTATTTGACCAAAATGCTGAGTACCCAGGGACACACACATGTATCCCCTTATTTAAGGGACTATGTTACAGAGTGTCACCTCATCTCTGAACTGTTCCCAGCTGTCCCATGTGGAATGGATTTCTTTCATGCGTGTACATATCTCTGATCCTCAATGTGGCAGGGTGTCTTAGAATGAACATACAAGACTGTCAATGGTCTATTGTTTTTGCCTATACAGATGCCATTTCATATGGCTCAATTTAAGGTTAATGTTATTTTGCAATGGCTATTTCTAATATTCTAATACTTTTTTTTTTTTTTTTTTTACATTTGTAAGTTCAACAGCTATGTCTTCCATTCCTATTAAGTCATGTCAAACTTAGCATACTGAAGTGTTTCAGTTATTGGGAGTAGGAGCCTATAGTCAAATAATATAAAAAATAAACTGTAGTAAATATGATAAAGAAGTAGGAAACGCATCTTATTGGCTGTTGTAGCACCAGCCCTTAATACAGTGCCTGGCATTTGTAGCAGCTAAACAAGCAATATGTGAATGAATGGATGGCCGGTGAGCAAATGTTTTCTAGTTAGAAGTGGTTAAGGTCACGGCTAAAACTGCACCTATAAAAACATATATAGGCTTACTTGTGCTTTAAGTTTGGAAGTAGAAACTACAGAATATCTTCCCTCAAAACTATGCAGTAATTATTGATGAACCTTAATATATAGAATTAAAGAGATGGCCAAACGTTTTTAAGACTTAATTATATTTTATGTTATTTGGTCTATATATTATCATTTGCTATTTTAAGTCAATGCTCTACAATAGTGGTTTCTGTCTTTTCTTTTGGGGGGTGGTGGTAGAGCATGGTCTGGGAAATGAAGGTTTCTATCATATTTTAAAATCAGCGGATTCCCTTCTGTATGCAAAACTGATGTAGAAAACCATTGTCTACAAAAATGAAAGTAGAGTGTTCCTTGTGAAAAGTTAATTGGTAACCTCTTTCCTTTAGTTTTCTCACTGAACCCCATTCCAGGGCACATGAGCCATTACTCTAGAGTGTAATATACAAAACTCATTTCATGGAAGAGAGATGTTTTCAAGATATGGATATAAGTATATATTGTGACACCAAGGCTGTATGTGCTTATATGATAAAATCTGAAAAAGTCCCAAATTCTAAAATATGATTGGGGTTCATCCTCTGAAAGAGCACCATTATATAAGATGTGTCAAAATGGTTTGTTTGTCTGTTATTTTGTAGCCAAATGGGAGGTTATTCATTAATGAATAATTGAGGTATTCCTAAAATAAATATTTACAATCATTTGAAACCATTTTATGAATATTCAAACTATGTTTTTATCACCCCCATATATAACATAACAAACTTAAAGGCAATCAACATATTTAGAAACGTGTAGTCCTTTACATCACTAGACACCAATCTTACAAGCATTGTTATTAAATTTTGTATATTGGGTGCCCAATATTTGCCTCTAGGGATATTGGAGACTCTAGTCTAATGGAAAAAAAGGGGAGAGAAGTTATCAATTGAGCTTTTCTTCCATGGAAATACACTAAATTCTGTAAAATTAACACAATTCATTCTTGAAACAATCCTATAAATTTTATATTATCTAATCCACACAAGGAAATAATTGCATTATCAAATTCATAAATTCAGTTGATAAATCTGAGACAATAAATAGAAGAATTTAGATGTAATCAGAGTGCTTACTCAAAAAATTCCTGTTTTTATATAACACAAGTACTTAGAAGCTTTGACATTGAATTATCACTTTATAACCCATTAAACTCAAAATGTGCATAGGTCAAAGCCAAATCTGCACTCTCTGTAGTGTTCAAAGATTTATCCCTTCTATTAGGTACATAGTCAGCAGTGAACTTAGGCTAATGTACATTGGCTAAAGTGGTGGCAAATGCAAAGCATTTTCTATTAGTTTAAGGAAATATCCTTCAATCATTTTTTTAAAGTAGCATTTCCTTTCTTAGCAAATACATATGTTCTTTTCTCCCTTAGCTATCTTATCAACTATTTGTTTAAGAAATGATGATCTAGGATTGCCTATTTCCTGGCAGAAGGAATAATTACATTATTACCTGCTAAGAAAATCCTATCTAGAAGTCACTAAAATTATTATAAGCCATAAATATCCAAAGAAGAAATAATATGAAGAAAATATAACTATTATACTCAGAGATTCTTATATTTTTAGATGAATACCAGGGAAGGTGGTAAGGTTTTTATCCAAGTTGAATAAAATATTGGATTGAATACTATCCATTTTAGTAAAACCATTTTATCTCTAACTTCTGGTAATCTATCACTAAGCGGGAAACACATTAAAATTATAATTCTGTTTCAAATATATTTCGGTTGTTTTAGTTGAGGAGACATTTATTTATACTATTGTTTTCCACTGCTGCAGAAGGACACATTAAAAAAAATGGCTATTGAAATAATGTTAAAATATTTTTTCAGAAAGATTAGCATTTGATTTTTTAATGAGAACTAAATCATTTATGCAAATATATGTGTTTGGGTGTGGGTGGGTGTTATGTGTGAATTATGTAAACCTGCTCTATAACCTTAAAGTAGATTTTAATGAAATGATATTCATAATTTGATACTTTTCATCCCCAAGCCATCTGCCTCTCTCTCTCTGTACCTAGAAAGAACAAATTGTAAAAATTTGAAGTTACTAAAAAAGTCAATCATTAGGTATTAAAAAATTAATAAGACCATCTAATGAAATTTCAAAATAATAACAGACAGTTGTACAATACTCATAAAAACAAAAGGAACTATCTAGAAAAAATTCTCCTTGGCTCTATTTAATTTCTTTTCATACATTTTAAGATGATTTTAGAGCACTATTTAACTATTTAAGTACTCAGTTTTGTAAAAGCAGGGACATTTTATGTTTTTTATTGAAATCTTCCCACTGGATTATATTTTGAGTCCCCTTAATATCTTTAATTCAAAATTAGTTTTTCCTAACAAAGTTGGTGTGAGGATTCCATGTGAGAATATAGCTTCCATTTTATTTTAAGAATGTAAAAAAAGAAAAGCCTGGAATTTGATAGGTACTTAATAAAAGTTTAGAAAAGGTATAAGACATTGAAAGGCACTCTGAATATTGTAAGTTAATATTAAATGTTAGGAATAATATCACTGATAATTTGTGAATATATGGATGTTAGGGAAAACTCCTATAATGGACTACTGTCTGGTAGATTCAGAATAAATCAAATACTAAACTGGAGGTATATTTAGGGAAATTGAAACATGTTTTTGAGATTGAATACAGAAGGCAATATTATTCTTTGTGAAAACACCAATAATAGAAAAATATCTTATAAAAAGATATGATAGTTTCATTTAAAATCAACATTGTAAAAATGAATCTTACAAAAAAAAGAATCTTACAAATAAATGTAATCATGGGGCGGGCCACGGTGGCTCGGCAGGTAAGAACGCTTGCCTGCTGTGCCCAAGGACCGGGGTTCGATTCCGGGTGCCTGCCCATGTAAAAAATAAAAAATAAATAAAAATAAATGTAATCATGAATTGCTGTAATATAAATGAGACATTACAATGCAACAGTTTTCGTAACTCAATATCCATTGATATTTCTACCCTCTACCCAGGAGTTTCTTTTATGCAATGGAAATAATCATTTTGAAATAAGTGAAAATAATTTTCTCTTTTGGACAATTGTATGGGTGCTTTTCTTCCCTCAATTCACTCAGAGATAACTAATGTCATAGGAAATATTTGGATTGTCATAGTTATAGTCTAGAAGGAAACATTAAGTTTTTAGATCATATTTTCCTAAATATTTTGTTATAATTTTCAAAAACAATATTCTTGAAATCTATTTTTTTGAGATGTTAGCTTTTCCTCATACAACAAAAATTTTCTTTACATATTAAGAACAACATCTGGCAATTTCTACACTAATAATGGCTGCCTAGCAATTTATTAAATAACATCTCTTAGGATAACAGTTGTAAATTTTAGATAAAAGATAAAAGCAGAGGTTTGAAAGCACTGAAGATTAACCCAAATCAGACAGAGATAGGATTGGATATGATCTTAGAAAAAGGGAAGCACACAAGGTCAGAGTGACATTTTACCAGCTTCCCTCTTTGGGCATCCTCTGATGGTCCATCCCCAGAGAGGTAGAGCACCACAAGTAGAATACAGAGTAGACGATACCCAGGTATAATAAAACCTCACAAAACCAGTTATGAATGCAAACTTAAAATCAGTCAGTCATGGGGGAGGGAAGAGAAGACAACATTCTAAAAGAAGTACCTGAATTCTCATCAGAACTCAATGTTAGGACAAAAACAAGTCCTGATAAATATGAAATAGTATACTATATAAGGTGTTTTCAGATAACAATGACTTAATGCTTGACATAAAAATATCAAAATATTTGAAAATAAAGTAATACACTTTAAATAAGCCAGGGAAGAACAAATCATACTAAAAATGAACACTTTTATGCTCCAGAAACAACTACTCAGGGAAATTTAATAGCTTTATAGATTAGAATTGAAGAAAAATTTAAAATCAATGATCTAAGTGCCAAAACTCAAAAACCTAGAAAAGAAAAGCTAAGTAACTCAAAGAAAGGAAAGAAAGAAACTAGAAATATAAGAACAGACATAAATGTAAGGGAAAAGAGTTAAATTATTGAGATATGGAACCAAAGGCAAGAGTCAGTTTTTTAAAACTATTAAAATTGCAAAATGTGTAGCAAGAATGATAGAGAAAAAATAGGAATGAAAACAAACAGTAATATCAAAATGCAATGAAGTATGCATATCAATTAATATATGCATATTAAAAGCATATGACGGGATGTTATGATCAATTTTATAGTAAGTTTAATTTTGATGAAAAGTTAAAACATTGGAAAGGATGACTTCACAAAACAGACACTAGAAGCAACAGAATGTCAGAAGAGCACTAAGTCTGTTAGTGATAAAACAATGTTGATAAAACAAATGCCTACACCAAAGACAAGTTCAGACCGAGATGGCTTTACTAGTAAATCCTAATAAACATATGAGGGAAGAATTATACCAAACTTCCACAAATTCTTTCAGAGTAATGAGTGAAAAAACAAACGTATCTAATATCATTTTATGAGGCCAATGTTAATTCTGATAAAATATCCTAAGAGCATAAAAAAAAAAAGAAAATTACAGTTGATTATCCATAGTGAGCATAGTAACGACAACCTTTAATACCATGTTACAAATTGAATCCAGCAGTATTAAAAACTACAATGCAACATGCAATGCAAACATGATCTTACGAGGGTAAACTGTCTATCCACTTGAAAATCAGTCTAATTACTATAATGGGATGCTAGAGAAAAATCATATGATCAAATTAATAGAAGTAGACTAAACATTTGATGAAATTCATTCTAAAAAGTCTCGGCAAAGTCAAAACAGAAGGAAACTTCCAAATTATGATTTAAAAATGTAGTTTTCCCAGGCTGCTAAGATATACCCACACAATGGTTTGGTTTAATCAATGGGAATTTACTGGTTCATGATTTTGAGGCTGGAAGTCCAAACTGAAGACATCAGTAATGCGAGGCTTTCTTTCCAAGGCTCTGTTGTTCTTGGGTGGCTGCTGGTCTGCTGGGTTCCTTGGTTTCCCCCTCACATTTTGAGGCTCATGGCTACACTCTCTCCTTTCTCTTCCAGGTTCTCTTGGCTTTTGGCTTTGGCTTTGGCTCTTGTCTCCCCATGGCTTTCTCTTTATTGGGCCCCCAGTAAATGATTGATTTGTATTCCAACAATTAAGACATCAAGCATACACAGTTGTCATGTATTAATTAAAATCAATTTTCTAAGGATAGCAGTATCATTACCCTCAATTACTGTATGTATTTGAAAACAAAACTATGTTTAAAAAGTCACATATGAGAAATTGAACTAGGACAGGCAGAGCACTCCTCCACTCCTTCCTACCTTACCATGTTTGATCTGGGGACTTGGTAATTTGTCCCACTTTTGTATCGTAGGGGAAAAGTCTCCTAAAATTTGATCAGGTAACATCAGGAATCTGGGAATTCTCCCACTACTTGGAGGGAAGCCTAAATTATCCATGCTATATACTAAAATATATACTTCTGCAGACATTTTCTTTCTTCCTCTATAACAGAACAAATGCATTTGCTTACTCTTTGTAAGTCATTTTGTATCAAACCAGAAGGAGTTAGAGTCTGACAAGGAATATTGAATGGTGAGGTCAAGACAAGAAGGACCATGCAATGCAATGATGACCTATTATCAAATAAGAAAGATTCTGCTGTCAGTGAAAAGTTA
>PVIY010048754.1:0-17129 GCA_004026745.1 Myrmecophaga tridactyla
ATGTCACTTTGCAAATCAAAATAATACTATAAAAATTGATGTCAAATAAAATAAAAACAATAAAAATGACATGCATACTGTAATAATCTGTAACATGTCAATGTCATAATATTGGTTTACTTTTAGTCAATTTAGTAAATTATAGAGTTACAATCAATCATAATCAATGAAATATATTGATTCAAATAAATGTTTATTTTCATGAATGCAAAATATACTTCTTAAGGCATGTTTTTATAATTCATAAAAATATAATATATAAGCAAAAGTAGTCACTTTTACATATAAGCCTGCTTATCTTATATTATATTTCAAGCTATCAATTATGCTTGGAAAATACAGTACAACTAAAATATATATTTTTAAATTTTATCTTCTAAAAATCATGTTCATTTAAACCAAATAGGACTAAAGAGTGGTAAATACAAGATTAAGAAAACGATTAACAAGTTTTTCAAGCTGTACATTATAGAGAGTCAGTATTAACCCATTTCATCTTTATGCCGGCAAGAAAAATATGTTAATATTTACATACTTTATGAGTGCTCGTTAGCTGTGAGGGGCTCTACAAGAACATTTATCTATTTTCTGATCTTTCCTGAGATAATACAAATGTTTTAATTAGCTTTCTGCTTTTGCCATGTTATTTAGCAACAGCTAAGAAACCAAATATTTTAGTAGAGAGGTACAGGAGTGCTCCTGTGATTCTTACTGAGTTTAATTTCACTTGTGGGAAAAAAAGAAATACACAGAAAAGTTAAAGTTTCTAAATATACTTGACTATAACTTTCTTGAGACACCCATTACAATTTTATGTAAATCTAAAAGCAACCATAGACATTGGAATTCCACTATGTCCTGTGCCAAAATTTAGAAAGTTCAAAAAGGAAACCATATGAAGTGAAATAGCTGGTGAAATCATTTTTCATTTTTTCCAAAAAAAATAGACAAATAATAAAGCTGTATTTTGCAGCTTCTATCTTCCCAAACATGTTCTGGCTATAACATTATTATAAAGCTTGTAAAGAGTGGCTTTATGTCCTAGTTCACTGTTTTTTGTTTTGTTTTGTTTGTATGCTGTATGGCAGGTCACATTCTATTTCCCTGTGAGTATCCTATTATTACAGGAACCATTTGTTGAATTTTTGCTTGTTTGTTTGTTTTCGAGGGGAAGTGCAGGCCCGGAAATTGAACCTGGGTCGCCCGCATGGCAGGCAAGAGTTCCACCGCTGAGCTACCCTCGCACCCCTCACTGTTGTTTTAAAATTAACTATTCAATTTACTTTTTTTAATACGCCTAGAATTTCTTAAGCGTAAACAACCTTACATTTTGTTTACATCTAGCAAATTTAAACAACTATATTAATAGGGTGTCCTCGTTTGCAAGCTGCCAGACTGTAATATACCAAAAACACAAGAGCTTTTAAAAATGGGAATTTACGAAGTTGCAAGTTTATAATTCTAAGGCTATGAAAATGTCTAAATTAAAGCAGAGCTATAGAAATATCCAATCTAAGGCATCCAGGGAAAGATACTTTGGTTCATAAAGGCCAATGACATTCAGGGTTTCTCTCTCAACTGAAATGGCACATGGCAAACATGGCCACCTCTGCTAGCTTTTTCTCCAGGCTTTTTCTTTCATGAAGCTGCCCCGGGGGCATTTTCCTTTGTCATCGCCAAAGGTCTCTGGCTATGAGAGCTCTTGTGGCTCTGTTGACTCTGAAGCTTTCTCCAAAATGTTTCTTCTTTTAAAAGATTCCAGTAAACTAATCAAGACCTACCTGCAATGGGAGAGTCACATCTCCCTCTAATCAAAGGTCGTGGATATCAATTAGGTATACCACATCTCCATGGAGATAATCTAGCAAAGTTTCCAACCTTCAGTGCTGACTAGGGATGAAAAAAATTGGCTCCTTCCACAAGATAGATCAGGATTAAAACATGGCTTTTCTAACGTACATAATCCTTTCAAACCAGCACGTAGGGCCTTCATTAATTTTTAAGCCCTTTACAAACTTAGATTTCAGAAAATTGAATGTATTTTAATTATCTTTTTGTTATTACAAATTCTACTTTAAAATCTTCTCAAATATTTTGGTTTTTCATAAGAAAATAAAGAAGAAACAAATACACAAATAAATGTGATCTGAAATATGAAGTGTTTCATTATTGAATAAAAACTTAGTAAGATTTTAATATAGAATCACAAATTTAAATTAGCTGTGAAATTATTTATGTTAAATTGGAATTGCAAGGTTCTATTGTTTATTTGAATGCACTAAATTTTCTTAAATATTACAAATATTTTTATTATCTTTTGATGCAAAAACATCAAGACTAATGGTCATGATTCACTTAAAATTTTCTAAGTTTAATTCCAATTATTCCTACAGTTAGAAGTTGATTAGCCACTCAGGAAACAATTATATCCTTCAAAGTAATCAGGGTTACCCCCTCTTTAGACAGAACATTAAGGCCACCATAGATATTATTCAGGAAAATTACTTAGATTTTTTTGTTACAATGCATCCAAGGAATGCTCACATAGCTCTTGTCCCTTATATTATACTTAAAGATACATATTAAAGTGAGCAAAAAACTTTAATATATATTATATTGTTTTTTCTTTAAAGATGTACAAATATATTCTCTCATATTAAATATTAATATGAAAACTAATATTTGTATTTTTAAAGTATTTTTGACTGTGAGTTCACTATTGTAAAGTAGTAATTCATACTACTTAGATTATTTTATTTCTTTTTCCTGTGTCCAATCCTAGAATATTGTAATATCATTTCATTAGCTATGACTTCATAATAAAGAAAAGAAAGTTTAGTATGGAGTTCAAAATTTTTGAATTCTAGCCTATCACTCAATGAGATAGTTTCATTCCAATGATAAACTAGCTTCATCATCCACAAAATCAGGTAATATTTCAGTTTTCAGTTTGATGTGAGAGACTATAAAAACAGAATTTGTGTACTATCCTATCACCTTATGCACATGTAAAGTTTATTCTTTCCAATTAAGATTCCTTCAATCAGCAATGTATATATCATTTTTCATAGCTTACAATCAATTCCCAAATTACTAATGTCATTTTAATTTTGTTTTTTAAGACATACAATTTGAATTAAAATTTAAACTAGGTTTCACAGTGTAAGATACATCTTATACTTATAGTAAGACTTATTTTAATAAACTAGCATATATTTTTAAGGATTGTCTTCTGAAGCTAGTAAAATATGCTCTTAGCAAATTTTAACTCAATGCCGCATTAGTCATTCCTATTACAATCAGCAGTCTATTCATATTCTCCATGATTCTAGCATACTAAAGAAATTATGCTATGTCTTATAATGATGAATATTTCAGTGATAAAGATTGATTTCCTTTGTTACTTTCATTGAAAAGATGAATAACTCTAGTTTACTTAGACCTGGCAAGAATTAGAAAATTCAAGGAAAATTGTATATTTTAAAATCTTTCAGGTAGAAATGGAAATGACTTTATCCTGAAATTAGAAGAATGCTTAAAATGATTCTCCTCAATCCCGGTATGTATGCCATCATAAAGTTTTGTTAACACCCGAAATAACAATAATAACAATAATATCATCACTTTATTTCACTGATAAAAACACATTTATTTACAACTATTAAGGGTTAAATTCTTCCTGCTGCTCACCTATAAAATTATAAAGCATCAATGATTGTCCATGTGAAGGTAGACTGCAACCTCAAATGGTGGGATGATGAGATGAATTTGGAACCTGATTAAGTAATGTATTCATGTTTTTGCTGGGGAATTTCTACTTTTTTATGTGTCCTGGCCTGGAGCAAACTTTGCTTTTTATTTTTCTAAGTATTTCTGACATTGTTTTAAATCAGATACTGATAAAAATTGTAGAGTGTTCCACATTAGTTATCATTTTCTCATCAAAAGAGAAATAATTCAATGAAGAGGAAAAAATGATATTTTGTAAACTATCTGTCTGGAGGACAGTAAGCCAGTATCCACTTACATGTGAGAAAAAATATAAACGCCCATAATTATTCACTCAACAGTGAAATAGAAGTATGCTGTCATAGGCAATGCCAAGTATTAATCATAGAAAGAAATACATCAGAATGCTCAGTGTAGAATAGTAACCCACTAAATATGTGTCGAAGGAAGGAAGGAATAGCAGGGAAAAAGGCAAAGAAAGATTGAAGAGAAAGAGGAACGTAGACAATTGTACTAAAAAGAACTCCTGGTCATTGGGTTATTGAAGAATACATTTCTTAATGAGGGAAAGTAACAATGTCATAATTAAACATAAATTTATAACAGTTGAAAGCATTTCCTTCTGCCAGCTTAAATGAGTTTTTAGTTTGTTCTACTTTTTACTAGTTAAAAGTTAATTTGTGCCTAGGTAATTGAAGGAGTAGTGAGAAATTTGATACAATATATTATAGCCTTAATATCATATTTCAACAATCTCAAAATTCTATAAAAATCAGAATCATTTTAGTTTCAATTATCAAATTTTGATAATTTGGTACAGTTATTGTAGAGTTACAGTCTGAATGTAATTTACAGAGAGGAAAAGTATAGACAATATATTATCTATATGAAGAACAAACATATTTGCAATCGTACTTCAAATTCTTTTAGAAAATAATCTATCTTTAATTTCTCCACTATTCTGAAGATAAAACTGAATTTGAATTTCATCTAGAGTATTGTCATTAAAATAAATGAATTCTTATAGGACAGTGCCACAATAGTTCAGTGGCAGAATTCTCACTTGCCAAGCTGGAGACCCGGGTTCTATTCCCAGGGCCTGTGCATGCAAAAATAAATAAATAAATAAAAATAATGAAAATAAATGAATTCCTAGAAAGGTAAATAGTTGCTAAAATTTCTGTCTTTAGTCATGAAATGATATATTGAGACACTGTATACCATGCTATACCTCAAGACAAGACTAACCATAGTAAAGATTTCTTTAGGGAATAATATAGAGCTATTTATGATTATTTCCAATCATCAATGTAGTGGAATTAGCTACTCTAGGGCTCTATCCCTGCACAGATGAAGAAAAAATAACAAGAATGGCATAATCATCTTTCTCAAAGCTCCAGAAAACAATCAGAGTATGCAGTAGCAAGGAGAAAGTTGAATAAAGATAAAGGATAGTTCAAATTGGTTGGACTTTGTAGCACCTTATCTGGCCTCTTCCCCATCTCATCATTGGCTCAGTGAGAAGCTGGCCCATGCTCTTAGTAAAGGTCCCTGTTTCTAGTTCTGAAGGGAGAAGATGAACTCTTATGCATAGGCATATATTGGGAGAATGTATATCCATGTCAATATGTTTGGTGGCAGCCTGTTCTAGTTTGCTACCTGCTGGAATGCAATATACCAGAAATGGAATGGCTTTTAAAATGGCTTTTAAAAAGGGAAATTTAATTAGATGCTAGTTTACATTCCAAGGCCGAGAAAATGTCCCAGTTAAAACAGGTCTATAGAAATGTCCAATCTAAGGCATCCGGGGGAAGATACCTTGGTTCAAGAAGGTTGATAAAGTTTAGGGTTTCTCTCTCAAGTGAGAAGAAACATGGTGAACACAGTCAGGGTTCCTCTCTCATCTGGAAGGGCACATGGCAAACACGGCATCATCTGCCAGCTTCTTCTCCTGGCTTCCTGTTTCATGAAGCTCCCCAGGTGGCATTTTCCTTCTCCATCTCCAAAGGTCCCCGATTGGTGGACTCTGCTTCTTGTGGCTATGCCATTCTGCTCTGCTGTCTCTGAATCATTCTTTCTCCAAAATGTTTCCTCTTTTGTAGGACTTCAGAAACTAATCAAGACCCACCCAAATGGGTGGAGACACATTTACCCCAATCCAGCGTAACTGTAATTGGGTTACATCTCCAGGGAGATGATATAATTACAGATTCAAACATACAGAATTGAATAGGGATTATTCTACCTTTACAAAATGGGATTTAGATTAAAACATGGTTTTTTCTAGGGGATATATATCCTTTCAAACCAGCACACAGCCCAAAGTTTGAACAGGACATTCATTACAGGCTCATTATCTGAGAACCTGCCTATCATGTGGAATACAGATCACAGATCTCTCCTACAAAACAGTGTCAGAGAACAGTCAAATCAGATCAGTCTGGGGCAAAACTGTGCTAGCAGGACATACAGTGGAATGTCTGGGATCATGAGGATGCTACATTTTGTACAATTCAAGAAGACATTTGAATCTGCTTTGACAGGAAATTCCTAGGGTCATGGGTGCATTTCTAGGACAAGATACATGCATAAAAAATACTGGATAAGCCTTAAGATTTTTGCTTCATGCTATTCTCCAAGCTTATTATAATGACAGATAAGCTGCAAAGATTGAGAAAGGTGGTTTCTTTTTAATTTTCTTGTTTTATTTTTGTTAGCCCCTGGCATTAAAGGAAATCTCTGTTATAAAACAAAATGAATAAAATTTAAGGAATAGACACCTTAGTTTCTAAATTTTGGAGATACATTAAAGCAATAAAGTGTTCAGGTTGCAACAAAAGAATACAAAGCATAAAAAGAAACAGAAAATGAGGGCTCCTGAAAAAAGGAGCAGTTTAAAGAATTAGGAAATATCAACAAAGAAGACCAGAGCTTTGACATAACAGACAAAAAATTAACAGTATAGTCCTAGATATGCTCAAAGAGCTAAAGGAAAACATGGATAAAGGAGTAAGGGAAATCACAAAAATAATACATGAATACAAAGAGAATATCAGTAAAGGAATTGTAATCAAGGAAAGGAACCAAATAGTGCTGAAAATCACAATAAGGGCAATATAAAATCTCCCCAAGAGGTTTTTCCATGGCAAATTGGAGCCCACCCAAGTTGTTCAACAAACTCTAAACAGGATACGTTTAAATAGACTCACACCAAGTCAGATATTAATCAAACTGTTAAAAACCAAAAATAAAGAGAGAATTTGGAAAACCAAAGAAGAGAAGCAACATGTCAAAGTAGTCTCAGTAAGATAAATGCTGATTACTGATGGAAAACTATGGAAGCAAGGAGGCAGTGGGATGACATATTTAAGGTACTGATAAAAAATAATAGCAACTAAGTGTTCTATACCCTGCGAACTGCCTTTCAAAAATGAGAGAGAGATGAAGAATTCTCAGACAAACAGAAGTTGAAGGAGTTCACCACTAATCTGGCCTTATAAGAAATGCTAAAGGGTGCTCTTCAAATGAAAATGAAAGGCACTTGACAACAGATTGAAACTAAAAGAAGAAATGAAGATCTCTGGTAAAGGTAAATGACACAGCCAGATATAAATACCAATGTTGTTGTAGTTTTGGTTTACATACTCCACTTTTTTTTTTGGGGGGGGGGTTGCTTCATTCAGGAATCGAACCCAGGTCTCCCACAAGGAAGGCGAGCATCCTACCACTGAATGACCCATGTACCCTATCTCCTCCACTTTTTACTTTCACAAAATCTAAAATGCAAATGTATAAGAAATAATAACAAATTAATCATTTGGGGCTTATACTTTATAAACAGGTAATTTGTGACAAGAGATACATAAAAGTATTAGGAACATGTTATGTATATGCTATTGAAGTTAAGTTGGTATTATGCCAAACAATAATTTACAGTATTAAATATTTCTCATAGTAAACAAAAAGAAAATATTGGAAAATATGGACCAAAATAAATAAGAAGAGATTCCAAAAGGTTTACTATAAAGTCGAGCAAAAGACTTCAACAGATATTTCTTTAAGGAAGATACACAGGTGGCCAATGAGCACAAAGGATGCTTAATATCATAGCTGTAGGGTGTTGCAAATCATGACACTTCACACCCACTAGAATGACTATTATTATTTATCAAAATAATAAAAAGAAAGTAAAAGTAAGTGTGAAATGGGAGCCTAAGTACATTGTAAGGTGGTATGTAAAATAGTGCCACTAATGTGCAAATAGTTTGGCAGACCCTCAAAAATTAAAACAATAGAACTACCATTTTAGTATGGTCCATATAACTTCTTGTTGCTCACTGAAAATAAAACCAGTGTCCAGGCTCTGACTTAAACTATGGGACCATATTCTAAACTTTCCTTCTTGTCACGTTTTGCACACAGGACTCACTGAATGTTACTGATTTTCTTTCTCCTTGTATGTTGTTTTCTTGACAAGGACCTACCTAAGTTTTGAAGTTCACATTCTCTCCACTGAAGGTGTACAAGTTGATAAAAACAACTCCTGAACAAAAGGAGATGAGAAACAAACAATGATTCTATTTCTATGCCCGGTTCAGAGAAATGCGCACTGGTCTTACAATCTGGGGATCTGATTTTGTTTGTTATCACTAATGAATGTATTAGCTTTGTGCATATCCTTTAAACTCTCTGGGCTTCAGTTTCCTCTCCTATAAAATGGAGGCCACAAACTCCACAGCCACTGAGATCCTTTGATGCTCTAAATGCTTTCGAGGAAGAATACAGCACTAGTTTGAGTGTAGGTTTTCAGAGTCAAACTTATATCTGATATCAGTTCTTCCACTTAACTACCTTTTAAAACTTTTATGTTATTTATATTAATTTCATTTACAAAAACTCCATATCCACCAAACATCCACTCCCAATACATTTTTTAATGTTTTAGAAAGAACAGTAAAAGGGAGATATTTCTAAATATCAGTGCATTCTCTCCCTCCCCACCACCAAATCAACAATATATTCGTTAACTTCCTTCATGCTGAATGAAATATGATCCAGGTCCTCTATAGAGTAATGTTAGGGAAAAGTACATCATAGAATAGATCTGCTTTGTGAGCATTCGCACTCTTTCCACTACAATATGCCAGAAGTTTTGACATAGAACACTCATTGTTGAGGAAAGTCTCAATTAATCATGTTTTAAGCCAACACATTAAGTCACATGTCATCAATACTAGTCTTTTCTTCCTCTTTGTCAGTCTAATAATGTTAGGATCTGTTCTTCAACATGGTCCTGTCTCCTGCCAATGCAAGATTGCAATTTCTGCAACTCTTCAATTTACAGGTGTATTCTATACCAGGTCTGTAGTTCTCTAGGTGGGTTAAACTGAAATTTAATTTTTATGTGGTTGAGAAATGATGAGTGGGACCTGAGGCTTGTAATATAGGCTTGTGAAAATAATTGCACCAGATGAAGTCATTAGAATGCATTTACGCTGAGGAAAATTCATTGTCCTGGTCAGGTTCATGTGTCAACTTGTCCAAATGGTGGGACCTGTTTGTCTGGTTGGCCAAGTGCTGGCCTGTCTGATGCAATGAGGACACTTCATAGAATTAAATCATGAACATGTCAGTTGTATCCACAGCTGATTCCATTTGTAATCAGCCAAGGGGAATGTCTTCTGCAATGAGTGATGTTTAATCTAGTCACTGGAAGCCTTTTAAGGAGGATTCAGAAGAGACAGGCTCTCTTCCTGCTTTGGCTGGTGAGCCTCTCCTGTGGAGTTTGTCCAGACCCTCCATCGGAATCATTGGCTTCACAGCCTGCCCTGTGGATTTTGGACTCTGCATTTCCATGGTCACGTGAGAGACTTTTATGAATTTTATGTTTGCGAGTGTTCCCTGTTGATTCTGTTTCTCTAGAGAGCACTAACTAATACATTCATGTTGGAGGCAGGACCTACTTTCCCCAGCAAGGAATTTTCAGAGATATATGGGAAATATCAGTGTCATTGTTGTACACCCCTGTGTTTCCAACAGCATTCCAATGACTCCTTCCCACTACTATTCATACTTTAACAAAGGAGACCTGACAAATTTCCCCCAAACTTACAATCAGGCCTTGTTTTGGTCCTCAGCCTTCTATATACTATGAATAAGGGAAATAATTGATCTCTTCAAAATGTTTGGGAAGGACTTCTGATTTTTATCCCTCGTATGAATTGGGCATCAATGTCTGTGTAGACTTTCTATGGTTAATCACAATTACCTGTCTTATGACACATGCTTTGCTCTATTCATTGTCACCAAAATAATTGTATCAAAGCCACTTGATTCCCCATTGCCTTGCCCTATGCATTGCTATACCATGGTATTTTGTGTTATCCTTATCCCATTGCATCATTTGAATTGTTAAATTTCCATCCCATTGCATCCTATCCTTTGTTATCCCATCACTGTCCCCGGCAGAAAGATTAGACTATACTCCTCAAATATGTTAGTATACCAATTATTAAATCCAACTTGTGGGGACTATATCTTAAGATCAGTTCTGGTGTAAGTTACTGAATCATTGGAGACTGAATAAGAAAAAGATGGACTAGTGATACAGATATGAAGAAAATATTTGTAAGAATCTGTGCGGTCTTAAGGGAATCAATAAGAGGGAATGATGTAATCCTAGACTAGCAATAGCACCTTTATGACCAAAGGGAGAGATAGAGAGACTTGTAGGAAAGGACTTTCTGACTGACGCTGTAAACTTTAGTGGAAGTCACCACTACCCCCCCAAACAGACAGGGAGAGAGAGTGAGAGAGCTGGTGTGATAAATGCCCCAACCTCCTTATCATCTTTCCACCATGTGCGCTGCACCTGCCTTCTGCTGGCCCAAACTTATTATAGAAGGCACAGAAGACCTGTTGAGCTTGTCCTTTTATTGTAGAAGTTTTGCTTTGTCCACTGACATTATTTTTGATATTTCATTTGGAACCTCCAAACTTTGTCAGGACAAGATGTGTCAGGTAAACCAAGACGTGATCAGTATGTTAAGATGAATATATCTTGTGACTTCACAGATAGACACACTGTTTTAAGTACTGCCATAAATACACAGGAATTTTAAGTAATTCTAATTTTTATTATTTAAAAGTACTTACAGCTGTATAAAGCATTTGTAAATATATTTGTGCCATTACCATTTATATTCCCAAAGTAGATGACTTCAATGCTGACTAATTTCTTTGAAACCTGGAGTGTCGCTTATAATTTTTATATGAGTATTTGGGAGAATTTCTACACACCAGATTCCCAGTCCATACCTTTTAATTTGCCATCCCCTTTACACTTCCAATACTAAGTGATCACAAGTCCTGCCACAAAGCTTCTTGCCCTGCATTGTCATATCTTTAGGTTTAGTCTATTACAGTGGAGAGCGGGAAGATCTCTGGAAGCCATTTCTATAACAGTACTGGAAGCAATGGCTACATACTTAAATGACTATAAAATGTGACTAAATACCTACCTCGACTTGTGCTTAGTTAAATAGAAAAAAAAAAACTTTCAGCCACTCAAATGCCACCAAATGTGAGGGGAAACATGATGGAAAGAAAATCAGAGTGGAAAGAGACTGTGTTTAAAATATCTTACTTCTGCAAAACCATATGGCTATGTATATATGTTACTAGATGGTTTCCAAGCCTAAGAAGGAACCCATGAATTTAAGAAGCTTAGAAGTAAACTTCATGAGCTTCAATGTAAACTGTCTCTGGTGTTTGAACAGATCAGTGCCTTTATAGAGTTTAGCTATTAGAACTAACACTCCAATAGTGTTAGTTCTAATAGCTTTGAATAGTTTTGCCACTGACCTTAACAACAAAAACTGCCATCACTATACACTGTGCAATAATGTTAAATTACTTATATACATGTATATACATTTACCTGTTGCCTTTCTTCATTGCCTCCAATTTAAACCCAAAATAGCATATGTGAATATATGGTCATCTCATCAAACTTTAGATGCCATGATACACAAATGAAAAACTTGATTTAAAAGTTTTATTAAAAATTAAAATTCTAAATCCTGCCCAGATTTACAAAGTCAATCGCTGCAGTGGGTTCCAGAAATATGAATGTTTAAAAGTTTCATAAATGGTTCTATCGTTGAAGAACAGAATTTGATCATGCAATCCTAGTAAATGATTTGATCATCTATAATTTAAACCTAATCCTAAAATAAATGGAAAAATTCACTTGTTAAATTTGTGATTTTTCCCCCTGATTTTGCAGCTGGACAATGAAAAGCTCTCACAACCTAACAATCCACAGACATGTTCTAATGTATTTTGCTTTATTCTGTCTGTTGAGCTTATCCTAAATCAGAAGTAATACCTGCATTAACAATAAAGATCCTCAATATATTGCTTTAAAGCTGTTAAATATTCATCAATTTGACTATTTATGACAAACATATTCAAAAAGCATGAAGTTAGTTTCTGAACAAATTGATATCTCTTAAGTAAGAAAATATCAAGAAATAATTTGGGGATGTATAGGTGGCATCAGAAAATAGCAGAAAGATAAAACCTAGGAATTTCTTATCAAATGTGCACTTGCTTTTATATTCCATTGAAAACAGAGAGCAGTAAAGTAATCAAATACTGTAAGATATCTTATCTTTCTAACTTCCCCATTCCTTTAGCAGCTCTTATGGAACTGTAATCTGTTATACTACCAGCATCCGAATCATCTGTAATGCATGCTAAGAATGATGAAAGTTGATTGCATGCTAGATTTATGAATTAGAAACAGTGGGGGATTTCTGAATTTTACATGACCCAGGTAAATTTCTAAGTATGTTTAAGAACCACTGCATTAATAGTTTTCAACTTTTATTTTCATTTAAAAATTTCCTTACGCTTTCACATAGTTGAAGCATCAACCAGTAAACTCCTAGAAGGCAGGGGCATATCTTTCTTAAATATAATTTTATTCATTGTCTGAGATAACTATCTTGTGGATCAGTCTCCAAGTTTTATACAAACAACCTTGCTACTTTTAGGACTGCTAAGCAAAAAAATCATTCTTTCTTTCCACTGGATACTAAATAATAGACAGATGTGCAATTTTTGAAAGGTTGCATCTCTTCCACCCAGCATCATTTGAATAGTTCATGTGACTGTTGGTTAAAGGAATTTTGGAATGTTTCAATGAGAAAAAAAATATTTTTAATTTTCAGTCACATAAACCCATTTAAAAAAAATGGAAAGCAATTTTAAAACGTAATCAGAGGAAACAACTGAAAATAGGTATGGAATGGAGATACAATGTTCTGGTAAAGAGTCTGGGAAGAGTTGTACAACAATTTCTTAAATAAGTATAAAATTTATGAAAAATAAAAGAAGATAATTTCATATAGGAGAAAAATAATTAAATATTTTATTTGCTTTTTTTCCTGAATATATCCCAATTCCTGGCTTTGAGATGGAAGAAATATCTGAAAGAAATGAAATAACAATAAAATCTTATTAAAATCTCTTAATTAAAAACCAGAAAACAAATAATTAACTTATAAGACAATTGAAGAGATTTGTTCTTCTGAAAGTATAAATGAATAGTTTTCCTATAGTGAATTTCTTCTACATTTTAAGGGAACCTATTTATCAGGTATGAAGCAATTTTAGGCTGAATATGTGAATGCTATACAAACTGCTAACTTTCTGAGAAATAATGGTAAATTTACATATTTTAAATGCAAGTAAATATTACTGAAACATTTTTGGTTTATTTTTACATTTAAAAACCGTTGACAGTTCAATTGTTCCTGATTCTTTTGCATTTTACTTCTAAACCTTGAATGATGGGTAATGAATAGTAAAATTTCATATCACTTATTCTGTTCTTTCATGAATTTTATTATTAAATTACAACTGTGATTTTTAAGCAAACTTTTTGTATTGAAATGATTTCAATTTTACAGGACAGATGTAAATATAATACAAACCCCATACACAAAACTCCAACATAACCTCTACCGTATATCGAGATCCATCAACTTTTAACATTTTTGCCACATTTGCAATGGCATCCTATCTATCCTTCTTTTATCTTCTATTTATCTATCTATCTATCTATCTGTCATCATCATCAAGTATATATTTTCTAAGCATCTTAAAGTACACATCATGCTTCATGAACATAATAATTCATGTAATTTTTTAAGAACAAGGATATTCATTTATGAGCAACCTTAATTATAGTTATCAAGTTCAATAAACTCAATGTTGATATAAAGTTTGCAGTCTATAGTCTACTTTTTCACGTGTCCCTATAAGTTCTTTTGAGCATATATTCTCCATTATTAGATAAAGTCTGGAATCATATATTGCCTTTAGTTGTTCATCTCTTTTTTAATTGTGAAAACACATACACTGCGAATGTCCCATTTCACCCAGTCCCAATCATATATTCCGTGTGATTAATCACACCTTCAACGTTGTGCAACTCTTACTGCCATCCGTTATAACAACTTTCCCATTGCACCAACCAGAAACCCTGCCTCTTATCTGCACCCTTTCTTTCCTTCCCAGTCAGGCAAACTGCACAGCACTTCCTGGCTCTATGGATTGGCTTACTTTAGCTAGTTCACAAAAGTAGAATCATATCATATTTATCCCTTTGTGTCTGGCTTTTTCTCTCAAGATGGTGTCTTCAAGGTTTATCCATACAGTAGCACATATCTGAATTTCACTCCGTTTTAGGGCTAAATAATATTCTATGGTATGGATCATCTGTTAATGAGCCTTTCAGCAGCTTTCACCCTTTGGCTATTTTGGGTATTGCTGCCACAAGTATATGAACACGAATATCTGTCTAAATCCTGCTTTCACTTCCTTTGGGTAAGTACCAGGGGAGGATTATGGAAACCCAGCAGCAGATGAAAATTTGCTGATGGAATTAATTACATGATGCCTTTAATGTAGAAACAGAATCAAAGTAAATATACCCACTTGTACTCTTGCCCATTTTGTATAAACAACAGCAAAACATTTTCTACTTCATCCACCAAGCCAGCATTTTTTTTTTTTTTGCTTTGTATGCTGTATGGCAAGGGACATATTTCATTCTTTCTCCATGTGAGTATCCCCTTATTGCAGTACTGTTTGTTGAATTTTTGTTTTAGGTTTTCATTTAGTTATATTTTGCTTGTTCGTTAGGGAGGTGCACGGGCTGAAAATCAAACCTGGGTCTCCCACATGGCAGGTAAAAATTCTACCACTGAACTACCCTCACATCCTAAAGCCAGCATTTTTAAATTAGAATCATCTCCACCAGAGTCAGGTAAAGATAAGAATGTCCAACATCACCGAATTAATATTATTCTGAAATTACAGCCCAATATTTTAAGAAGAAAAGAAATTGGAAGTTCCAAACATGGATAGGAAGAAAACAAATGGCAAAATGGTTGAAATAAATTCTACCTTATCAGTAATTACTTTGCATGTACATGGAATAGACTTTCCAATCAAAAGATACAAATTGACAGAACCAATTAAAAAAAAAAAGGCATTATCCAAATTGTATTAGTTTGTTAAAGATTGTTATAATGCAATATACCAGAAGTGGAATGGGTTTTTAAAAAACAATTTATTATGTTACAAGTATACACTTCCAAGGCTGTAAAGATGTCCAAACAAAGGCATCCAGAAAAAGATAACTTGACTCAAGACAGGCCGATGGTTCCAGAACCCCTCTGTCAGCTGGGAAGGGGTGTGGCTGGGGGTTGCTGGGTCTTTGGCTCCAGGTTTCAAACAGCTTCCCCAGAGGCTTTTACTTTCTATATCACCAAAAGCCTGGGTTTTGTGTTGGCTCTGTCACTTCTGGGGCTTCTCCAGAATGTTTTCTGTTTTAAAGGACTCCCATAAACTAATCAAACCCACCTTGAATGAACAGAATCACATCCCCATCTTTTCAAAAGGTCCCACCCACAAATGGGTGTGTCACATCTCCATGGAAACAATCCAGTCAAAGTTTCCACCTCATGTTATTGAATCAGAATTAAAAGAAGCATAGCTGCCCCCTCAAGATTGGATCAAGAAAAAGGACATGGCTTTTCTGGGGTACATAACAGCTTCACACTGGCACACAGCTATTTGTTGGTTAGAAGAGACTTACCTTAGACCCAAAGACATAAACAGGTTGAAAGTATGGCAAACAAATATTCCATAAAAATAGTAGCCAAAAGACAGCTCAGGTGGCTATACTAATATTGAACAAAATAGGCTTTAAGTCAAAATCTACTACTATAATCAAAGAAGGACACTATTTATTAATAAAAGGGTCAATCTAATAAGAAGATAAAACAATTGTAAACATGTGTGCACCTAGTAATAGAGCCTCAAGATGCATGAAGCAAACAGACAAAACTGATCAGAGATAGACAGTTCTCTAATATTTAGATACTTCAAAGCACCCCTTGCAATAAGGAAAAAGCATTTAGACAGAAGATGAATAAGGAAATGTAGATGTTGAACAATCCTAGAAACAACTAGACCTACAACTGTTAAAACACTCTAATCAAGCTCACGCTCCAGAACAGCTAGTTAATAACTAGGAAAGGTACAGAACAACTGCTGGGGAGCATCAGTGACCAGATACACAGTGTACACCAGTCTGAACCAGGTGGAACAGCTGAGACTCCACACAGAACTGTAAGTCCCTTGAGCCGGGGAGGCCAGGACACTTCCCCCAGGGTCACGGTAGGTTGGTTCCCTAAGGGGAAAAAAGCAGACTTTACTAGCAGCAAGGGTTTACCTCAACCAAGCTCCAATTGCAGAATTAATTAACAAATTCTGACTATTAAAAATAGGTCTCCAGCACAAATAAACCGGGAATAAGCACTAAAGTTTCTAGGAGTTTTGTGAACAGCACAGAATACTAGAAAAGGACAGGAACCCAAGAAAAGGGGGCACTCAGAACCTGCAGATACATAGACCACAAAACAACTTAAACTCTTGATTGACAAACCTGAGGAGCAGGGACCAGGCTCTGGAAAGACTTCTTTTTTTTTTTTTGCTTTCATTTATGCTCTTTAACAGCTCATTAGCTTAAACTGGAAGCCTTCTCAGGCTTCAGCACTGCCCCAAGCAAGAGTGGAATTAAGCTTGTTTGAGAGACAAAGTAACTAGTCAGGTAGGTGATAGGAGTTAATTCCCTATAAAGGATATCTTTCCCAAGAGAAAGTGGGGCCCACCTCAAGTGGAATCTTCCTTTAAGGAATTCAGGCCCCCAGGGACTGGAAAACCAAAGCAATTAAAACCATCATATTACCTCACCTCTGTCTCAACCATGTACTCAGCAGGGAGAGTTGGCTGAAGTTAAGGCACCACATCACTTTACACTG
>PVIY010048755.1:0-17122 GCA_004026745.1 Myrmecophaga tridactyla
TTATTATTTCTGGATTTTGAGAGGCAGCTTTAAATATAAACCTGATATTTAGAGATAAGAACGAAGCCAAACAGGTTGGGGATAAAGTAATTCAGAACATAGGGGTAAGGAAGACAGTTTCTATATTTTAGAACCACACATACTCTTTGAGACCAATGGAAGAAAGATTTGATCTGGAACTGAAATTTTCTGTAGTGCATAGTCTAATTCAACCTATATGTATAGTTCATTTGAACAACTGAAACACAGGAAGCACAGAATAAGAAAGAGGTCCTTTAATCCTATATAGATTATTGTAATGCCTAGAGACATCCTAGAGTATATTAAACAGATAATCAAAAAGTATTGGCAAAGTCCCCTGAGGGAGGGGAGAAAGACTATGGAATTATTAAACCTTACCATCAGGAAATCCCCTGATACTGTGTCAAACTTTAGGGACACCCAAATCAATAGGCCATGCCCTCGATCATGAGGCTTACTGTTGTGAAGTTTATGTAGGTAGCAGAGAAGCTTAGACTACCTATAAGCTTGCCTAAGAGTTACTTCTGGAGGACCTCTGTTGTTGCTCAGATGTGGCCTCACTCTCTCTAAGCCCAACTCTGCAAGTGAAATCATTGCCCTCCCCTCACCTTTCCCCCCAGCGGTGAAAGTCTCACTGGCAACATGGGAAATGACTCCCAGGGGTGAATCCAGACCTGGCACCATGGAATCAATTCCATCCTGACCAAAAGGAGGAACAGAAGTGTAACTAAAGAAGTATCAGTGGCAGAGAGAGTTCAAATAGAGTCGAGAGGCTACTCTGGAGGTTGCTCTTATGCAAGCTTCAGGTAGACCTTGCTACCTATCATAACCTGCCAACCCCCAACCAGGACCATTCCAGCCAATCTTAAAGCACACATAGGGCAATATATAAGATTCCACAAGGGTTCCAGGCACTAGAGTAACTTTCCAGAAACATACCATCTCCAGATGGGTCCCTGGTCCAGATAAGTCCCGAAACCTAGCCCAGTCTCTCCAGAACATCAGATAGTTCCATCTCCCTACCTCATATTAGCGACAGACCCTTTCAATATCAAAAACTTAGAATTGCCTTAGCCCAAACAACACAAAAGAGAGGTATAGAAAGATTAAAGGTGATGTTGGAATTACACACAGAAGATAGGACTTAACAAATGAATATGAATGCTGAATCATTAAATTTATATCTCTTTTAGTCTCCAGTATTTTAGAACAGCTAGAAGTAAAAACCTAAAATTGTGAAATTGTAGCCCATGTCAAAGTTGGAAATATGTTGTACAACTAATTGTGATGCTATGTTTTGAAATTTATAGCTTTTTTGTATATATGTTATTGCTCATAAAAAAGAAGGAAAAAAAAGTCAGTTGTGATGTTAAAAAAGTAGTTAAGCCCTCTAGCCTCTTATATTCTGGAGCAGATAGAAGGAAAAACCTGAGAGGATCGTATGATAGCCCAGGGCAAATTCTGAGATCTGTGTTTATTGAAGAGTGTTTTGAAAACTGTTGCTTTTTTATTTCTTTGCTTTGTGTGTATGCTATACTATACAATAAAAAAAGTTAAAAAAAAATAGATGGGGAAACATTCAAGGTTCTCGTAGATGTCAGGATAGTCTTTCAACTCTGAACCCTGCACTGTTAAAACAACAGGCTGTTGGGAGTGAAAAGCAAATTACAACAGTGGGGTTTAGCAATAAAGCCCGGTGAGAGTATTTATTCCTACCAATGCAAATGTCCGGCCCTTTTTATTGCAAAAAATTCTTTTTTGCTTTGAAGCTCTACTTCCATAAATCTTCTGGGAAGTGATGTGCTATAAAAAATGAGAGACATGGTCAATTTCTTCCAAGGAGGGTGAACTGTCTTTGAAATTTCCTGAAGAAACTGAAGCAGGCAGTATGTGCTCTCTGAAAACTTCATTGGATATTGAGGATGAAGAAGTCGATTACTCCTGACAAACCGGACTTATCTGCTGAACCAAAATCTCTATGGACAAAAATAAATACTAGCATAAGGAGAGTCCAAAATGCCCAACATATAAGAAAGCATATGGGTACATCCAATCCTTTACCAAACCTCATGTAAAGGGAAATGCAGCTTATTTGTGGGAGAGTCCACATTGGGCCATGCTTTAAATGCTGAAGGAATTCACCTAATGCCTGAAACAATGAACCCGATCCAGAAGTTTCCTAGGTACATGGCAAAGGACAATTGTGGGGATTCCTTGGCCTGGTGTGTTATTGGCAACTCTGGGTCTGAAATTTTTGTTTATTGGCTTCATGGACTCTTTAAGGATTAACCAAAGCCAGTGCTCCCAAACTTTTACCTTGGGGTGAGTCTCACCAACAGGCCTTCGGACAACTTTAGATGTTCTCACCAGCCCCTTCAGTTTTGGGGCTACAAAGTTATTCTGAGGCACTTACCCTATTTATTCATGGAAGAAGTGGCTTGGCTTACTAACACAAGAACATGGGGAAAGCTAAGACCTATGGCCTTTTATAGCTCAAAATTAAATGCCATCGATCAAGTATGCTCTGCCTATTTAAAAATGATAGCTATAGCTGCAAATAAGTAGTCAAAACATCTGAAGAAATAACAATGGAAAACTATATATATTTGCAAATCCCTTATGCTGCCCCAAACCTATTAAACTCTGAATTTATGTAGCATCTCTCCTTCAGCTGACAGACTTCATATGAAGTCCTTTTCCTCTTACTTCCTAATTTAATTCTAGAAAAGCGCAATACCCTCAAAACTGCCTCCCTGTCACCTTTGCCTGATGAAAGAGGTGCTTGGGACTGTGAACTGATTACCTTTTAGTTAGTGCTCCCTGCTCTGAATTACAAGAAATACTACTGCACAACCTTAATCATATTCTCTTTGTTGGTGGATCCAAGGAATGAATGGAAAATTTCAAGTTGGATATGTAGACATGGCCCAATTTGAACTAATTGAACCAGATAACTTCCCTCAATTTACCTCTGCCCAGCAAGCAGAACCATCCACCCTTACTAGAACTTGTACACATTATCTCAAAAAACAGTTAACATTTATACTGACAACCAATATGCTTCCAGAGTTGTTTATGATTTTGGAATGCTATGGAAAGAGAGGGGTTTCCTTCCCTCAACTGGATCCCTTATTAAAAACATAGAACTAGTCACTGACATACCGATTTCCATTTTACCTCCCTAATCTGTCATTATTATTAAAGTTCAGACTCATCCCCAAAAAACAGAACCAGAATGTCAGGGCAACACTCTTTCTTGCTGAGTTCCATGCTAAAGCAGCCATGACAGCAATTATCCCTGAGGAATCAATTTTGGTCTCCATGAATTGTACCCTCAAGAAATCTAAAACTAACGTGTTGAGAGAATTTGCTGCCTTCTGCTTGAGTGAGTTACTGAGTAAACAACAAGAAGTACTGAAGTTTGAAAAGGAAAAATGGCTACAAGGAGGCTGCAAAGAAAATCCAGACATGGCATCTCTGGGAAAGTCCACATGGCCATCTTGTTATTCCTAACTCCTTGAAAAAGCACGCCTTAGTTTTAACTTGGAATTGATAAAATGATTCATGTAGCAAAAACATATTGGTGGGGAAATTTTCCTGAGGCCGCTACTAGCAATTATAAAAAATGCTGGTTCTGCCAAGGACACAACCCAGGGAAAACCATTTCCATTGCTAAAGGCTATGAACAGCCACCCTCTAGCCCCTTTGAGCACTGACAACTAGATTTCATTCAACTGGCACATAATGTAAATTATAACGATGTCCTAGCCGTTGTCTGTTTATTCTCAGGATAAACTGAGGATTTTCCTTGTCATAAAGCAAATGTTATAACAGTTGTTAAAAAGAAGCTTTTGGAAAATGCATTCCCCACGTGGGGAATGTCTTCAATTATTGCCAATGACAGGCACCTATTTCACTGGACAATTCATCAAGGCTCTGATTAAGATGTGACACACAAATTGGCATCATTGTCATCACCACCCTAAATCCTCCGGAAAGGTAGAGAGCACAAATGGCACATTAAAGCTTAAACTATCTAAATTTTCCTTGGTCTAAAGTTCTTCCCCTGGTCCTTATGGCTATTTCTAAGCACACCTTTTGGAAAGTACACTCTTTATGTGAAATATACACTCTTTTCACACTTTATGAAATTATTATTGGGAAACCAATATCATTTGGGGTTCATCTCAGCAGTGATCTCATGTTCACGATGCAAGACATGATTCAATACTCTAAATCCCCAGTGACTTATGCAAAAGGTTATCCCTAATCAGTTGAAGATGAGTTTCCAGGTCCAATTCTACCTTAGATTCCTTATATCTTAACTCCAAGAAGCTGGGTTGACTGAGATGAGTCAGTATAAGACTACTTAGTAACCCAGTGGAAGGGGCCTTACCAATTACTTATAACCCCCAACACAGTGGCCAAAACAAACTTCAAAGAGTAGATCTGTGAGTCCATATATCAGAGTTAAGAAGGCTTCTTCCATGGACACTTGGTTATGCAGAAGCCGATCTAAAGCTTACATCGACCAGGCTGACAAGTAGATCGTGTAATAAGAACTCGTGAGCTCTTATGTTCCTTACCTAGTCCTAAGAACCCAAACAATAGTTAACTTGTTTGGATTTTTTTTTTCCTTTTTAAAGACCTATCTATAGGCCTTTCTCTTCTCATACAAATAATTGTATTACTTCTTAATATTTTACTAAGGACACAAATCTAACTCTATTGTCCATATGCAAAGTATAAATTACTGTTACTAGTCACCATTTTCTCCATTTTTCTGATTTGGAAAGAAAATGTTAAAAATCCATTTTCCAACAGGTATTGTGAAAGGGAAAATGCTATCAACCATTTTCTAGCTGAATGTGGGCTTTGTCGCTAGAGGCCCTAATTGGTCCCTGATGGTGGGGATCCCATTGTCCTGCCAATCACCCACTTTTCCTGACTTCTAAATGCCACCATCTTTATTAATCTGTCTCCGTAGAGTTTTGAGCAAAGCTATCAGAAACACAAAAGTTATTTCCTTTGCCACGTTTCAGCCTGACAGAAACAACCAATGACAGCATAGATACCGCAGGGATAGCAAATGATACCAGCAGGCTATTTAGGCTCCTCTGGCACTTTTCTCACAAGTCTCTGCAGTCTAATGAAAACTGTCCTTCCAATAATTCTAAAACACCAATTATTTGCAAATTATACAGGAGGAATGCTCATTTTGGAGACTAACCTAAAAGCACCAAAACCTAAATGTTTCCTGGCTTCAAAGGGCAAGAAGGCCACCCTGAGGGAAGATCCATAAATAATTAAATTTATTTTAATTATTTGATGGAGTCCTTTGTTTCACCTCCTGGGATATATTTTCATGTGTGGAGGAACTCATAAATATTTTTCATGAGCACTGACATATCTTTGTAGTTGGTTTATGACAGGGCAGTCTATCCTCAGTGCTCTAGCAGTTCCCTTAGAAATTCATAACAAACCTGCAGGTTCACACTGGACTTCTCCACTTAAACTACAATCCTAAGCCAAACACAAGCCGTCTGGGGGTGTCACTGATACTGAGTAGTTCTCTTTCATCAGATTTTATTGTCTTGATTAGGAAATATTATTAGGAATATATCTATAACAGTAGGAGAAATTGCTGATTCCACTGGAAAAGTTATTTGGTCACAACAAAATCTGCAGATTCTTTAGCTAGAGTTGCTTTAGATAATAGAATTGTACTTGGGTACTTGCTGGCTGATCAAAGAGGAGTTTGTGCCATTATTAATAACACCTGCTGTATCTGAATAAACGCTTCTGGGGAAGTCAAAAGGAAGTTACAGGAAATAGTGAAACAAGCCATATGGCTCAAACAAATAAGTCCTTCATCAGATCATTCTTTGATCTCCTTAATTTCATTTAATTTAATTCCTGGGGTCCTTGGCTCAGGAGCATTCTCCAAACATTGGGCAATTTACTACTCATAGTAATCATAATAACCTCCCTGGTGTGCTGTACCATTCTGAAATTTTAAATGGTTGCACCCAGCCATCTCTCCAAAGGTGTCCATCCATCTAGAATGACAGAAACAGGAAGAAAGTAACTCTAACTCCTCAACATCGGAAACAGAGAACTAACCACCCACAAGAGCTGCATAAACTTGGCAGATGTTAACAGAGAGGATGATACTTCAAATTGTGAACTCAGCCCTTGACCTGGCCAAGAACCAAATCACAAAAGGGAGCATTGGGGAATAAATTTAGTAGATCCAAGATGAAGCCACTCATGCTAAGCCCCATGTCAGCAAAAGCAAAACCAAAGTAAATTTCTATTGCCTGTACAAGGCCGGCTCACGCCAAAAACAAAACCTAGATACAGTCAATCAGCTATTACTGACCACTTTTTCTTATGCCAACTAACTTCCTCACCCCTATGCAACCACCTGCACTAGCCATATTAGGAAATATCATTGTGCTAACCAATAAAAATTTCCTCCTAACATAATTCCTTGCTCTGAATATAAAAACCTAGTGCCCTCTTTCTTCATGAGAACTCCTCCCTACCTCATGGAGATGAGAGCTTCCCCAATGCAAAAACCATCTTAATAAAACACTCTGAGATCTAACTAAAATCTGTTCAAGTTATTTCCTTAAACAACCTCATTCCCCTGCTTAGTCCTGACCCTGAGAAAATTATTCAGAATGTGTAAAGCATTCCTTAAAATTCACATACAAGAAAAGAAAATAGAAAGTCACCTAATAGAAAGTATGTAAAAGAAAGGAGTTGGTATTTCACAGTAGATAATATATAGATGGAAAAAATATATATGGAAAGATACTCAGACTGGAATTGTAGGAAGTTGGTGGAGTATAAGAACTCAGTCCTTCCACCAAAACAACTATTAAACAGGCAGGATATGTCTGAATCAACAACTATTTTGAAACTCCATAGTCCAGTAGAGCACTATACAACATCCAAGGGAGAGGAGGAAGAAGCACCTGGAAAATTGTGGTAATTACCATTTGATATGGTAAATATCAAAAAATTGCTCTCAGCACATGGCAGTTACCAAATCCCACCCCCACAAGCAGCCATGAGGTCTGGCCCCTGAGTTAGCTTGGTTGTCAAGAAAGAGGAATAAAAATCTACTCCCCCGGGTGGGCCACAGTGGCTCAGCAAGTAAGAACGCTTGCCTGCTGTGCCTGAGGACCCGGGTTCAATTCCTGGTGCCTGCCCATGTAAAAAAAAAAAAAAAAAAATCTACTCCCCCAAGATTCAGAGGGAGAGGGGTATGAACCAATCACTGATCACCATTTTTGATTAGCTGCTTCAGATCCCTGGGGGCCTGGCTCTGAGGGTAGCCATTGTTCCAATGTGCAGAGGAGATTTAAAGACAGTAAGCTCTCTCAGAGCTACAGAAGACAGTTGAAAGCCTGTATGGGCTTGGAAGGGGGCAAGTCAAGGAAGTTCAGCTGTGGGGTAGTATAGAAGCTCATGACACTGTTCTTGGTCCCCTCCTTATCCCCTCCCCAGGGGAATTTGGAGCCTGCCAGTGCTGCCATTGTGGGCCCCTGGCCTTGTTCTGGCAGGGAAAGACTGACTTGGGAAATTCTTCTCCCATGTGCCCTCCTCCTCCCAAAATTTACTATCCAGTTGAAAGCTCCTTGAGATGTTAAAAGCAGCTTGAGATATGAAAGCAGTGCAAGAAACAATTGAGATTCTTTCGGGTTCTTTCCGAGGGCACAGGCTTACATGCTTTAAGCCCTGCAATGGAAGACATAGGAGAAGGTCTATTTCCTGGGAAGTAATGAGAACATTCAAACGCCTATAAACAGTGGAACTACTAAAGCCATTAGCAAGCACAAGCCCAGGAGACAACACAGGCCCAACAAAAACAGAGAGGACCCTGCCCTTTATGTTTGCCTTAGACTGACCTTTCAGAGCTGAACTCTGTTAGAGAGACACAGCACACAAAGACAGTTTGCAGAGTTAATGAAAGGGGTTTTTGCTTGGATTTGCTTGGCTTTGTTAGCTTCTGTCAAATCAAGAAAATCTCATATCACTAGCTGGTCACAAACTCAAGAAACAACCTTCTCAGGTAATAAGTCACAGAGTTAATATTTTACAATATTAAAATTTACAGCATGCAACAAAATATTATAAGACAAATAAACAGAAAAGGATGCCCCATCCAAAGGAAGAGGATAAAAATCCAGCAACATTAACATATAAGACTAGACTCAGGACATACTGGACAAAGACTTTTAAAAATATTTATCTTTTATATGCTCAAGGAGATGAAGGAAAATATACAGAAAGAAATAAAGATATCAGGAAAACAATTAATGAACAATACAAGAATCTCAATAAATAGAAAGACATTTACAAAGGAACCAAACAGAACAACTGGAGTTGAAAACCACAATAACTGAAATAAAATATTCCCAGGAGGATTTAATAGCATATTGTAGCTGGCAGAAGAGAGAATCAGAAAAACATAAATAAGACAATTGAAATGAGCCAGGGTGAAGAAGAAAAAAAAGGAGGAATTATAAAGAAAGAACAAGCAAACTAAAAATGGCCCAAGAGACCTGTGGGACACTACCAATGATGCCAGTACATGCATTATGGGAGTCTGAGAAAGAGAAAGAGAAAGAGAAAAGGGGGCAGAAGGAATATTCAAAGAAATAATGAGAGAAAACATCCAAAACTTAGCAAAAGATGTGAATATGCACCTCCAAGAAAACCAGAGAACACCAAACAGAATAAACGTAAAAAAAATATATATATATGCCCTATTATATACTGAGCAAACTTTCAAATGCAAAGAATGAGGAGAAAGTTCTGAAAGCTCAAGTGAAAAGCAATGATATGTACAAGAGAGCCCCAAATAAATTGTGTTAATTTCTCATCAGAAACCAAGGAGATAAGACAGTGGGTTGAAATATTTAAGCACTGATTTTAAAAATTGCCAACCAAGAATTGTATATCCAGTGAGACTCTTTCTAAAGTGAAGACAGGATTAAGACAATTCCAGATAAACAAAAGCTGAGGGAGCTCATCAGCTCTAGGCTTACCCTAAAAGCAATTCTAAAGGAAGTTCTTTGACGTGAAAGGAAAGGACACCAGGCAGTGTTTTGAAACAACATAAGAAATAAATACCTCTAATAATACTTCACCCAACAGCAACAGAAAACATTCTTCACAAATGCACAAGAATCATTCTCCAGGATAGACCAAAGTTTAGGTCACAAAACAAGTCTGAATAGATTTAAAAAATACTGAAAGTATATAATTAACTATTCCCATCACAATGGAATGACACTAGAAATCAAGAGAGAGAAATGGAGAATTCACAAATACACGGAAATTAAACATGGTGTACTTAAACAGGTAATGCATTAAAGAGGAAATCAGGAAACATATTGAGGTGAAGGAAGATGAAAATATAACATACTAAATCTTATAAGATGAAACAAAGGCAGTGCTGAGAGACAAATTTACAGCTCTAAATGATTACATTAAAATAAAGTCTTGAATCAGAAACCCAATCTCAACACTAGAAGAACCAGATAAGAATAAAATAAACTCAAGGCAAGCAGAAGGAAGGAAATAACAAAAATTAGAGGAGAGATAAAAAAAATCGTAAGTAAAAAAAAGAGGATCAATTAAGCCAAAGGTTGGTTCTTTGTAAAAATAAATAAAACTGGCAAACCTTTAGCTAGATTAAGGAAGAAAAGAGAGGACACAAATAAGTAAAATTAGAAATGAAAGTGGGACATTACTAATGACCTCATAAAATAAATAGGGCTATGAAAAGAAATTATAGACATCTGCATGCCAACAAATTAGGTAACTTGGATGAAATGGGAAAATTCCTTGTAACACACAAACTGTTTACAAAGAATCAAGAAAAAATAGACGGTTTCAAAACGCCAATTGTTAATAAAGAGATTGAATCAGTAATAAAAACCACCTAACAGACAGAAGCGCAGCACCAGGTGGCTTCATAGGGGAAATTTATCAAACATTCCAAGAAGACCTAACACTGATTCTGCATAAGCTCTTCCAAAAAGAAATTAAAGAGGAGGGGACACTGCCTAATTCATAATATGAGGCCATCATCCTCTTACCAAAGCCAGATAAAGATATCACAAAAGTCCATGTGATTTTAAAAACCTTGTGATTGACAGTCCTTTATACAGTGTATGGAAAGATGAGTAAGGAAAAAAAAGACAAAAAATAAATAAGCAATGGGGGGATGAGGGCTATGGGATACTTGGGGTGTTTTTTACTTTTGTTTATATTTTTATTTTTAATTTTTTTGGAGTAATGAAAATGTTCAAAAATAGATTGTGATGAATGCACAAGTAAATGTTGATACTGAGAACCACTGATTATACACTTCTTATGATTATATAATATGTGAATATATATCTCAATAAAAAGAAAAATGGTACCACCAAAAAAAGAAAATTATAGCTCAATATCTCCTATGAATATAACTGCAAAAGTCCAAACAAAATACTATAAACTGAATACGGTGGCATATTAAAATAATTATATACATATGAAATAATTGTACAGGACCAAATGAGATTTATTCCTGGTATGCATGGGTGATTCATTATAACAAAATCAATTAATGTAAACTCTACATTACCATGATTAAGGACAAAAACACATGATCATATCAACTGATGCAGAAAAGACATTTGGCTATATCCAGCACCTCTTCTGATAAGAAGTGCTTAGAACACTAGAAATAGAGGGAAACTTCTTTCCTCATGATAAAGGACATCTATGAAAAACAAGCATGCCCACTGTCACCACTGTTATTCAATACTGTATTGGAAATTCCTGCCAAAACAATTAAGCAAGAACAAGAAATAAAAGGCATCCAAGTTGGAAAAGAAGTAAACTTCCCCTACTTGCAAATGACATAACAATATATACAGAAAATCCTGAAAAATCCACAACAAAGCTCCTAGAGCTAATAAATGAGTTATGCAAATTGACAGGGTACAAGATTAACACCAAAAATCAATAGTGTTTCTTTACCAATCAATGATTAGAAGAAGAAATAAAAATATATATATAATTTATAATAGCAACTACAAAGTCAAAATTTAGGAATAAATCCAAAATGGATGTAAAGGACTTATATACAAAAATACTATAAAACATTGCAAAAGAAATTTTAAAAGACCTAAATAAAGGGAAGGACACCCAAGTTCATGGATTGGAAGAATAAATATTAGGATTACAATCTTGCCCAAAATGATTTGCAGATTCAGTGCAATCCCAATCAAAATGTCAGCGTTCTTCTTTGCAGAAATGGAAAAGTCAGTCTTGAAAATTTTCTGGAAGTGTAAAGGCACCAAGTAACCAAAGCTATCTTGAAAAAGATGGCAAAGTTGGAGGAGCCATACTTCCCAATCCTAAAACATATTACAAAGCCACATTAATGAAAATAGCATGGTACAAGTGAAAGAACAGACATAGACATCATGAGAATAAAATTGAGAGCTCAGAAATCAATCATCAAATTTATGGCTAATTAAGTTTTGACAAGTGGAAAAAGACTGCTCAATTGGGAAAGAAGAGTCTCTTCAACAAGTGACCAGGGAAAAGTGGAATTACATTTGCAAAGAAAGAAGGCGGACCCCTACTGCACACCATATACCATATGAAAATTCAATTCAAAATGCATCAAAGACCTAAATATAAATATCAAATGCCTGGGGTAAAAATGAAGGGAAGGATCTTTATGAATTTGTGTTAGGCAATTGCTTTTAAGCCTTTATACCCAAAGTACAAGCAACAAAAGAAAAATAGATAAATGGGACCTCATCAAAATTAAAAACTTTCATGTCTCAAAGGACTTTATCATAAAAACAAAATGGCAACCTACACAAGGGAGAAAATATTTGGAAATTGCATACCAAATTAGGGTTAATACCCAATATATATATATATAGAAAACCTTCAACTTAATAACAAAAAGACAAACAATCCAATTTAAAAATAGACAAAAGACTTGAACAGACATATCTCAAAAGATGATACATAATGGCCAGAAAGCCCATGAAAATATGCTCAACATCACTAGTCATCAGGTAAATGCAAATCAAAATCATAATGAGATATCATATTATGCACATTAGAATGGCTGCTATTAAAAAATGAGAAGTACAAGTGTTGAGGAAGATAAGAAATAGGAACACTTATTCACTGCTGATGGCAATGTAAAATTGTGCAGGTGCTATGGAAAACAGTGTGACAATTCTTCAGAAAGTTAAGTGTAGAATTAGCATATGACCAGGCAATCACACTTCTAAGTACCTAAACAGGGTATTGAAAACAGGGAGTCAAACAAATGTTTGCATTCTGATGTTCACAGCAGCGTTTTTCACAATTGTCAAAAGATGGAAGCAACCTAAGTGTCCATCACCTCATGAATGGATAAACAAAATGTAGTATATACATGCAGTGGAATGTTATTCAGCTGTAAGAAGGAATGAAGTCCAGATACATGCGACACAGGAATGAACCTTGATGACATCATGTTGAGTGGAGAAAGATAGGCCCAAAAGGGCAAATATTGTATACTCTCACTTATAGGAGATACTTAGAAAAAGTAATATAGAGAGTCATAACCTAGAGTACATGTTACCAGGATATGGGGTGGGAAATGGGTATGGGAAGTGTGCTGATTTGGAGCTGCTATATGCCCCAGAAAACCTATGTCCCTTTTCCTGATTCAGTCGTGTGGGGGCAGCCATGTTTCTTTAAATCCTAATTCAGTTTTCTGGGGTGGAAACAAATTGGAGATGTGACACACCCAGTTGAGGTTATAACCTTTTGATTAGATAGAGATGTGATTCCACCTATTCAAGGTGGATCTTAATTAGTTTACTTGAGTCCTTTAAAAGGAGACTGTTCTAGTTTGCCCACTGCCAGAATGCAATAAAACAGAAACAGAATGGCTTTTAAAAAGGGGGATTTAATAAGTTGTAAGTTTACAGTTTTTAGGCCATGGAAGGTCCCAGTAAAGGCAAGTCTATAGAAATGTCCTATCTAAGGCAACCAGGGAAAGATATCTCAGTTTAAGAAGACTGATGACATTCAGCATTTCTCTTTCAGCTGGAAGGGCACTTGGCAAACATAGTGGCATTTGCTGGCTTTCTCTTCAAGTTTCTTGTTTCATGAAGCTCCCTAGGAGGCATTTTCCTTCTTCATCTCCAAAGGTCGCTGGCTGGTGGACTTTCTGCTTCATGGTTCTGTGGTATTCTACTGTGGCTTCCTCATGGCTCTAAAAAGGGACTGTCTCCAAAATGTTTCCTCTTTTAAAGAATTAATGGGTGTAGTCACAACTCCATGGAAGCTATCTGATCAAAAGTTACCACCCACAATTGGTTTGGTCATATCTCCATGGGAACAATCAAAATGCTCCCAACTAGCAATATTGAATGCATATTAAAGAACATGGTTTTTCTGGGGTCCACCACAGATTCAAACTGGCACAGGGACATGCGTTGGAAGAAGCTCAGATGCTGGAGAACAGTTGCATCAGAGCCAACAGAGATGCAGACATTTGGAGATGCTTGGAGTGTTAATAGAGAGAGTAGATGCTTAGGGAAGATGCAGAGCCCCGCAGACATATTCATGTGAATTCCCGTGAGATGCTAAGCAAACCAGAGCTCAGAGTTGTGTTCCAGAGATGCCAAGTGAAGGCCCACAGATGTTTTGAGAGGAAACTACTGGCTTCAGAAGCTGGAACAATGGAACCAGGAAGCAAGGACCAACAGATGCTAGCCATGTGCCTTCCCATGTGACAGACATTAGCCTTTCCTGATCCAAGGTATCTTTCTCTGGATGCTTTATTTTGGACATTTTTATGACCTTAGAACTGTAAACTTATAACTTAATAAATTCCCTTTACAAAAGCCAACCATTTCTGGTAAATTACATTAGCAAACCAAAACAGGAAGTAAAGGCTTCGAATGTACAGTTTCTAATTGGGATGGTGGAAATGTTTGGTAGTGAGTGGTGGTGATGGTAGAACAACATTGTAATTGCAATTTACAACACCAAATTATATATCTGAATGTCTTAAGAAGGGAAATTTTAAGTTGTGTATATAGTAACTGAATAAAATTTTCTTTTAATCCATGGAAATGCCCAACACAATGAATTCTAAGTTAAACCATGGACTATGGTTAATAATACAACCATAAAAATGTGCTTTCATCATTGGTAAGCATTGTACTAAACCAATGTAAGGTGCTAATAATCGGTGGTATAAAGGAACCCTGTACGTTTTGCATGCCTTTTCTGTAAATCCACAACTTTTCCAATAAAACCAAAATATTCAACCTTATTTGCAATCAAAGATAATGTAAATTAAAATCATACTGTAATATATTTTTATATACAACACACAGTTGGAAATGATATTGTCCCCAAATACTATGTTTTGTGAGGCTTTGGAACAATAATTCCCCTTATCTACTGCTAATGAAAACATAGTTTGGTACAATTTTAGAAGACAATTGACATCATCTAGTGTGGCTGAAGTTGCCTAATCTTTAATCTAGTAATTCCACTTCCAATTACAAATTTTTCCAAAGTCCTTGCACATAGCACTAGAAAACATGTACAAGAATGTACCTGTGACATTGCTTTTAGTACAATAAGATGAGAACTATTCCAGTGCCCTTCAATAGCAAAATGGATAAGTAAATTATAGTATAGTCATACTATGGAATATTATAAAACAGTTACATATATTCACATGAATGAAAGTCAAAGATAAATTTTAACAGTAAAAGGTATTCATAGGACTTCTTGAAAGATGGTGTAATAGGATAGGATGAATTCATCCCTGCTCCATGGAATAATTAGAGAAGTGTCAGAAAAATGACTGAAGCAGCAGTTCCAGGGTGTGAGTAACCAGAGAGGATCTTCTAAAATATATAGGGAGGTCCAGGATGAAAAAGCAGAGAATTTGGGACAGAGAAAATGGGGTGAATGTGCTCAATTGTGACTTCACCTGAGGCAAATGGCAGAACTCAAGAAGAAGCATGTTCTGAAGAAACAGGTCACTCCTGCCAGCCTCCAGAGCTAGCTTGGGAGATCTTCCCTCTTAGCTCTGCAGCTTGGAGCTCCCATGGGGAATGGAAGGCAGCAGATTTGGTTTGCCTTTGCACAGAGTCATTCCATCCAATGCACAGTGCCTTCCCCTGATCCCTGAGACATTCCACTGTAAGCACCTTGTTTTTTAACAGGAATTGAGGGGCCCACCTTTTGGGAGGAAGGGGAGATGCAGAGTGGAGCCAATCTGATAATTGGCCAGTGAAAGACACTCATTGGGTCCCGCCACTGCTTCCTTTCCCCACAGAAGCACAGAGCTCTCAGACATGCATAGCTGGATAGATGTGGCCAAGGAAGCAAGCCAAGATGCAATGCACTGCCAGACTTTTCTGGGTTGGTTGAGGTCAGGGGCAGTTGATATAGTCCCACAGTTCAAGGTCATCTCAAACAGGAATCTGGTGACCCTCTAGACCTATAGTGTCTGCAAGTGGATTCATCACTGAGGGACACACTATCCAACCCCCAACCCCAAGGTTGAAAGCTTTCAATGTGCACCAAGACCAGCAACCTTGGCTGGAATTGCACTTGGTCTCCATCCTGCTCAGCCAGCTGCCACAGTCAGGGAGAGGTGGCCCTGAGGGGAAAAGGTGGCCTAAGAGTGTCATAGCCTGGAAAGATGCAGAAAGTGCAGTCCGGCAAATTGCTTATCTGCCTAGCTTTCCACAGGCCTTCAAGTAGAGGTGTGTCTTCTGCATGAGGTCTTGGCCTTGGTTTGCTGGGGAATGACTGACAAACCAAGGGCAAAAGAAGACCTTCAGCACAAACCTAAACAAATACAAAACCTTCAATGAGTGAGGGAAATCAACTTTCCAAGTAATCTTATCAAGATAGTTAAGTGCCTCAAAGCCAATAGAAAATCACAAACCACATGAAGATTCAGGCAGATATGACCCAGCCAAATAACCAAATTAAAACATCAGAAAAGAAACACAATTTGGAACCATTAATCAAAGAGATTCATACAAATCTCCAAGATAAATTCAGTGGTTTGGCTAATGATATAAAGACTATCAAGAAGATATTAGAAGAGCATAATGAAGAAATTGAAAGAATAAATAGAAAAAAGATAGATCTCACAGAGATGAAAGTTACTGTAGGCAAAATTAAAAACATACTGGAAACACACAACAGCAGATTTGAGGAGGTAGAAGAAAGAATAAGTGAACTAGAAGACAGGACAAATTAATTTGAATGCACGAAGGAACAAATGGGAAAAAAAGATGGAAAATTTTGAATTGGATCTCAGGGAAATGATGGACAACAGAAGTGAAGTGCACAAATATAAGAATCATTGGTGTCCCAGAAGGAGAGAAGAGTATAGGACATGGGAGATCAGTCGAGGAAATAATGGGGGGAAACTTTCCACCCCTTTAAAAGACATAAATATGCAAATCAAAGAATACCAACAAACCCCGAAAAGAATAAATCCAAATAAATGCACTCCAAAACACATACTAATCAGACTCTAAAATGCTGAGGAGAAGCAGAAAGTCCTGAAAGCAGCAAAAGAAAAACGATTTACCCCATACTAGGGAAGTCACATAAAACTAAGTTCAGTTCTGGATCAAGATGGCGGCTTAACAATGTGTGTGTTTTAGTTCATCCTCCAGAACAACTACTAAATAACCAAAAACAGTACAGAACAGCTCCTGGGGCCACGTCAGTGACCAGACACACAGCATATCCCAGTCTGGACCAGCTGGACCGGCTGCGAGCACACCCCAAAACCGTGAGTTCCCAAAGCTGCAGTGGCCAGTGCCCCTCCCCCACAGGCCGCTTCCCAGAGGGGAAAGGAAAGGACTTTACCAGCAGCAGGGACTGGGCACAATCAAACGCCAATTGTGCAACTAATTAACAAATTCAGACTACTAAAATTAGGCCCCCAGCTTAGGTGAACCTGATCAAAGCGGAGGTTGCTCATTTTTGCCCCAGCGCCAAGGGGGCAGGGCTGACAGAAAAA
>PVIY010048756.1:0-17121 GCA_004026745.1 Myrmecophaga tridactyla
ACAGCCAATCCCTAACTTCCACTTCCTTACCCACCACTCCTCCCCTTCCCAAGAGTATATATGCTTTGTTCTCTCAATAAAATTTTGCAGCTTGATCAGAATATTTGTCTTGCTGTCATTCTTCGTGTCTCTTGTCCCATACCATTCTTTCCCTCACAGGAGTTGGAGCCTCGGTTGATCGTCCCGCGGGCCGGGACAGGTCCATGGAATCCAGAGGCAGGAGAGAAAAGCCATTTGGCTTCATGGGAAGCAAGGAGCGATTAAGAACTGAGTCTCTGTCATGCAAAGGCTGCATGATCTGTCTCTCCTGCTTCTGCTCACTTTCCCTCTTGCTCTCTATCAAAGAGCTTCCTATACCACCACCTCAATGAGTACAGTAATCATCATGGTGGCCTCAGTCCCTAAGACCAGCTGAGTTCCCCACAGCTAAATGTCTCAGTCCTCCAGTCTCCCAATTTCAAATTCTCAGGAAAGGAATCTGAATCCATCCTGGATAAGGTATCCCTGCTTCACCCCATTAGCTGTGACAGAGGGGTAGGTCACATGGGACAAACCCAGGCACCTCAGCCAAACATCTCATCAAGGGCTACAAGGGGAAGGAGTCTCCAGAGAAGGGTGCTGTGGGTGGGCATCTCCTCAAGACATGTCTATTCAGTAATATCAAAAAGTCACTGCCAGCTTTCAAGCACATATTAGACAATGGACTCTGAGCAGCATTAGCACATGTAAACCTAACTTCAAACATTCAAAGCACTTATTACAGAGACAGAAACTGAGACTTATAGAGTAGAGGTAACATATTTAAGGTCACTCAGCTAATTGCAGCAGGAATTCCATGTCTGCCAGTTTCCACAGCTAGTACACTTTCCTTTTTGCCATCCAGCCTAAGAATATTGGACCAGATGATGATACCATCGCATCAAGTTAGGAAAAGATGGAGATTTCCCTCTCTACCCTGCCTATCCCACCAGAGTCTACTGAAAATAAAATGAAACAGCAGATGGAAAGGTCTTGGGGAATATGTACAAGGATGAATGTGAAATCTTGAAGGTGCCTGCTGTGACCACCCACGGTGTGCTCTTTGTTCCCTGGGCATTCCCCAAGGACTGCAGAACAGGTTTTCACCTCTGCTCTGTGGCCAGAATTGGTCCATAGCCACAGCAGGGGTCTTTGCAGCTGTCCAAGACCCTCTGGAAGGAGCTGCCTGCTGCTTACAATCCAGTGATTTTGTGGCCCCACATAAACAGGATCTGAATTCTCAGCCCTGAGCTTGGCACTCTAAGGTGGGCGGTTGTTTGAATTGGACAAACTTTCTTGTTTTTCACTAAGAAACTTAGCCTCCAATGCCAGAAGAGTTGATTAATTGAGCTTAAGTTGGGCATAACAGAGCACAAACCACAGTTACAGGCAACTCTTCATTTCTAATGCCACCCTTCATATCCCAAGATGGGGATCAGGCCCATGGAGTTTTTGCCCGGAAGGGGAGGCAGGTTTGCAGGGACTGGTCTGCACTCTGACATGGTGAGGATGAGAGGTATAATCTGACCATGGGACGGGCCATGCTCTTTGACCCTCAAGGACTGGACGACTATTGGTGGCCTGAAGAGATTCATAATCTCACATTAAGAAGCTTCTGCAGGCTGAGTCCTGGGCCTGACAAGGAGAGAGACTCAAACCATGATGTTCAGTGCTCAGGCTTTCTAGAGTGAGCCCCCTCTTCTGTAGGCTCCTATCTCTTCCCCAGAGACCCAGGAAATCTCAGAATGCTCAGTAAAGTAAAAAGTGATGGATGCTTGCTACTCAAAGTGTGGTCTACAGACCAGCGGCAGGGATATCACTTGCAAGCTTAATAAAAATTCAGAAGCTCAGGGATCCCCTCAGGCCAACCAAATCAAAAACTGCATTTTAGCAAGATTCCTAGGTTATTTAAACACACATTAAACTTCAGAGGAACTGTGGTTGAAGGCAGACTTATGTTCCATGCGTTAAGAAATATGAGTGGAGATCCTGATTGAACAGCTAGCTCTGTGCACTTGGGCAAAACTAATAAGGAAATAGGCACAATCAGAGCTAACTAATAAGACTAGTTGTATTAGTGAGGTTTCACTATGTGCCAAGTACCAAACCAGGCACTTTGTATGTATCAACCCTCCTAACCCTCCCATAGAACCTATGAGGAAGGCACTGTTAATATCTCTATTTTTAAAATGTCAAAACTGAAAGTCAGAAAAGTTAAGCAACTTGTCCAAGGTCACATAGCAAATAAGTAGTTGAGTCAGAATTCAAACTCAGAAAGCCTGGCTCCGTAGCCATGTACTGCTTTTCAGATTCAAGGTGCAGAATCTTCACAATGGTACAACAGGTAAATAAAAGAGGCTCTGTTATAAAAATAATTCAATCTGACTGTGTGGTTTGCAAAAAGCCTCATAAAGAAGGTAACTTTTAAATGGTCTTCGAACGACGGGTAGGAGTTTGACGGGAGTTATAAGCTGTTGGGAGTTATAAGCTGTTCTACCTCCCATGAGTATGAAGGCTGCTCCCATAACCAAGAGGAAGTTTCCATGCCGCTGTGCACTCCTATGTCCATGCTGCTCCCTCTGCCCGTAGCAGCCTTTCCCCCATTTACCTGGTTACTGGTTTCTCTGGTGAGTCATTCTTCAGATCTCAGCCTTCCAGGACCTCCAAACTAGGTCAGGCTTCCCTTGAGAACTCTCTTAACACTAATTGCTTTTCCTTCATGACACTTTCGCCCATTTGTAATAGACGTAAACATCTATTGTGTGAGAGTCTCCGATGGATTAATGTCGATCTGACCCCCCACTAGACTGTGAGCTTCTGGAAGGCAAGGACTGTACCTATATCTACTCACTTTGGTTTTTTTTGCATGGGCAGGCACCAGGAATTTAACCCAGGTCTCCGGCATGGGAGGCGAGAACTCTGCCTGCTGAGCCACCATGGCCCGCCCTATATCTACTCACTTTTGTATGTCTGGGGTCTAGCACAGTGCCTGGCACACAGTCAGCACTCAGTAACTGTGAAGTAGATGTGCAGCAAAGATCATCTGCTGTTCTCAGTTATCATCGCCCATCCCCTCCACCACACAGAAGTTGGAGAATGGGCAGTGACCCAAAGCAGGAAGCCACCCTCCACTTGATTAATAAATGACAAACAAGAACACTGCCAAACCTGCATTCCTTGGATTTATCCATTTCAACTAATTCCTAATTTAGAGCCACAATAAGCACAGACAAATAGCAGTTTATAATCCTAGCGGCTGTTACCTGTAAAATGTTACCTGTAAAATGTTACCTCTAAAGCATAAAAGATATATCATATATTTAAATTTAAAATGTGAAGCAAGTTCCATCAACCTATGGTGTCTCCAGAAATCCAGATCAAAAAGGAATGAAACTAAGTTGAATCCTCCTGTGTTTAAAGTACTGTGAGGTTAGTTCAAATGCCACTAATGTTGACCTGAAGAGGCAAACTCTGAATTCTATAGTAGATTCAACATGCTTTTGCAAGTCAATTCTTTTTTCAATATGAAGACCTTCTTTCAGAAGCCAGCTCCATTTTGATAAGGAATTAATTTAGTGGTAAATGAAAGGATTCATTTCAAGTCAACAGCCTGGTTCATGTGGTCTGCTTGGGAGCCTATTGGAAACCCTTCATCCCAGGCCACTTGGCTATGGTGATGCTTAAACAAAGACATCTCTTTCCCAGATCAGGTTGCCATTTTTCAAAGATGCAATTCTTCTCCCTCAGGGTCTATTTCATGTTTATGTGGTTGTTTACTGAGTCTCAGTTGGACTTTATTACCCCAAACATAAATATGCCTCCAACTTTAATTTAGGGCCAAGGATTTCTCAAAGGAAGTGAAACTTCAGAATGTTGTTTTTTCCTGTAGGAATGCTTTATCAGAACCCATCACACACACATACTGATGTTGTGAAAAGAAATTCACTTGAAAACCACTAAGAAGCCCAGCTTTGGGGCCAGTGACAGTGAAAACAAATCATAAATATAGCTGTGAGCTCTCTCCTGGCAGAGGTTTCTTCTATTCTCCAAATATGGCAAAGGATCTGCTAAGAGACATTCAATTCTCCTGTAATTCTGAGCTGCCTGAAGCAAATATAATTTGAAGCAGAGATATCCAGTAGTTCAGTACAGTTGGGTGGGTTAACGTGGAGTCAGGAATAATTGACTTCAGAAGGAGGGATTTCTCTGGATAAAGAGAAGAATCATGTTTACAGCTGCCCTTTGTAACATTTGTGTTTTATTTGCTAGTTTGTTCACAAAAAGACAGGAATTTGGGGGAATTCAAGGAATAATTTCTTCTGCCTGCTAAGTAATTCTGAGATCTCTAAGGAGGTGGGGAAGGGGTAATTCACTTATGCCTCCGCTCGACCCTCTGCTTTCTGGCCTTGGGCATTCAGGAAAACAGAGAGGTTGACTTCTTTCTGCTAAAAAAAAAAAGGGCATGCCATGTACTTATTGAGGGTCTGGTCCTTTAGTAAGTGTTTTACATGCAATATCCTATTTAATCCTCACAACAACCTAATAATGCAGGAACCTAATCAGCTCCATTTCACAGATGAGGAAAACAAGGCTCCAAAGGTAGATAGCTTGCCCAGAACTGGTGAAAGACAGGGCCAGAAGTTAACTCCAGGTCTGTCTGACTCCCCACCCTAAGTTAACCTCCCTCTCCAATTTAGGGTTGTTTACCACAGGCCTCAGGCCAGTGCCTTGGGTCTGTTCCATGGAAGCTTTCCATCCGCACAGGCCTCCTCATCCTCCCTCCAGGCTAAGAATGCTCCAAGTTTGTCTTCTCAGTCCCCATCTCTCAGGGCTGCCCAAGGCTGACTTAAGCCCTGAGAATTGAGGAGGGAAAGAAAAAGTAAGTACTGCAAAACTTGACTCTTCCATGTTTGAGAAGGAGGGAGTCTAACTGTACCTTGGGTACTTGTCTTGGATGTAATATCCCTCATAAGGGTAACAAGTTAAGTCATTGTTCAAATTATGGCTTCATATTCACTGTCAGAATAGAGAGCCAAGAGAAGACTAAATTGAAACTTTCAGGATCACTAAAATTTTACCCTCTTCTTAAGTAAATCCTCCAAAATCACTCTAAGTCATTCGTTTATTCATTCATCAAACATTTACTGAGCTCGTACAGTGTGCTAGGCAGGGAGTCAAAGATGAGAGTGAGACACAGTCCATGCTGTAAGAGAGGCTCACAACCCAGTCTAAGACACAAAAGCTCCTCAATTGGAACAGATCATTGGGTTGCCCTATGTTACAGGAGCTGTTGAAGAGCAGTTAGAAATCAACACTAGCTCAGGGAAAATCTTGATGAAATATAAATAGCTGCCAAATATTGAGGGAAATATAGAAATATAGCACACACACAAAAAAACTTGAGTAATCTCTTTCAAGCCCTAGAACCAGCAGAGACTGCATCTCCATCAAAACAATGGAGCAAATTTGATTCTAAATCAGTAAGTCCCATATTGTGTTCATAGAATACTAGCACCATAAGATATTCTATGAAAAAGAAATCCATGTTCAAATAAGCTTAGGGAATAGTGCTCATGATTGTCTCTTCCTGGAGAGTCAAGATGAACTCTGAAAAGTTTTATAGTGAAGACAGTTTAGGATAAACCAGGGTTTTCCAAACTCATTTGACCATATAACATTTTTTCATATAACATCTGTTGTTCCAAAGAACTAATGGTCCACCAAACAAATTTGGGAACTGCCACAGGCATTTTCTGTTCTGATTTCATATTCACCAAGTGGCTGCTAGCCCTTGAAGTGCTATAATGACTGCCTCATAGCTAGTAAAAGGGAGTATGCTAGGTAGTCGATGCAAATATACTTGACAGTAGTTTTATTTCTCCTTGGAAACTCCAAAATGACATGAGTATAAATAACCCTGGCAGATATAAGGCAGTGCAAACCATTCTCTCCAGGTCTGATGATCCCAAATTGAATTGAATATCAAGGTGCCAGGTCTGCTGGACTGGAGACTCAACTAAAGCACAGAACAATTGTCTGAGCTGTGGAGCATACTACCTCAAATCTGTAGCTCCGTGCAGGTCTGCTGAGGCAGCACTACAGCCCAGCCAGATGACTTGCATCAGCTAAAGACGCTGGCCTCACCAAGAGTCACATGTGAGACTTACCATTCCAGCATTCCTCTGGAAAAGATGTCCAAGGGATTTACAGACTGTTCATGAATTCAATACCAGCTATTAGTAATGGAATGTCCACTATGCCTTCTCCATGACTGCCTGCCACTCACTTTCATGGTCACCCTGGGAAAGACACTTAATCTCTCTACCCCCTCAGATTCTTCATCTGCAAAATAGAGGAAATGATTACACTGACTTCATATGGGAGTTATAAGGACAAAATGAGCTCATATCTGAAAAGATCTTGGTACAGTGGTTGGCTTAGAATAAGAGCTCAGTAAGTGTTCATTTTTATTATTATTGTCATCATTGCTATAGATATCGTTGCAGTTTTTACTACTAGTATGTGCAGATGTAGTAATATAGACACATGTAGGAAAGGGAGAGGAAGAAGAGGTACAGAAGACAGACAGACTCTGTACATGAGTGTCTATGCTTGTCCATATTTGTATGAACATCGAGATAAAGTGTCAACATTATACACCAAATAATTTACATGAATTATTTCAGGGAGTAAGATGGAGAAGGACTAGACAGGGAAATTATTAAAGTTCACCTGAGACTTTGTTATGTTATTATATTCTTTCTATTAAAACAGATCCCCAACTACAGCAATCAAGACAGAATGGCACTGGTATAAAGATAGACAAATAGATCAGTGGAATATAACTAAGAACCCAGAAATAAACCCTCACATTTACAGTCAATTGAGTTTCAACCAGGTGCCAAGGCAATTCAATAGGTTAAAAAATAGTTTTTTCCATAAATGGTGCTGGGACACCTGAATATTCCCATGCAAAAGAATGATGTCAAACTTCTATCTTAGACCGTAAAAAATAACTAACTCAAAATGGATCATAGAAGAAAATTAAAAAGTTAATATGCCTGACTTTAGGCAAAGTCTTCTTACATATAGCACCCAAAGCACAAGGAACAAAAGGAAAAATAAACTAGACTTCATCAAAATGAAAAACTTTTGTGCTACAAACAATATCATTAAGAAATTGAAAAGACAAACCACAGACTGGGAGAAAGTATTTCCAATCATATATCTAATAAGGAACTTATATCTAAAATATATAAAGAACTCTTACAACTCAAGAATAAAAATATAAATAACACAATTTAAAAATGGGCAAAGGATCTGAATAGACAGTTCTGCAAAGAAAATACACAAATGGCCAATAAGCATATGAATAGATGTTCAGCATCGTTATCTATTAGGGAAATGCACAAAAAAATAAAGCACCATGAGAATACAGTTGAAAGGGTTTATTGAGAGTCATGCATGTCACCAGAAGGAAAGCGAAAGGTTAAAATAGGGGATTGTTCAACACAGTGAACCTTGTGATGGACCAAGTTTATGATGAACACTACAAATATAAATAAGTTCTTTCATGAACTACTACAAATGTATGACTTTTTATACAAAGAGTTAGTAATGGAGTGGTAAATGTGGGGGAAAAGTACCTGTTGCAAAATACAGACTATAGTTAACAGTAATATCTTAATATTCTTTCATCAACAATAACAAATGTACCACACCAATAATAGGGGTGGATAAGGGGTATGGGTGTTTGGGGTTTTCTTTTTCGATGTCTGTTTGTTCTTTTTCTTTGTGGAGTAATGAAATGTTCTAAAATTGATTGTGATAATAATTGCAGAACTAGGTGATGACACTGTGAGACATTGTACACTTTGGATGGATTATATGGTGTGTGAATCTATCTCAATAAAATTTGCAGTTTAAAAAAACACACCATGAGATACGACTTCTCAGCCACTAGTAAGGCTATTAAAAAATACAGATAGCAATGTGATAGTGAGGATGTGGAGAAATTACAATCTTCATATACTGTTGGTAGGAATGTAAAATGGCGCAAACACTTGGGAAAATCATCTGGAAGTCTGTCAAAAGCTTAAACATAGAGTGCAAATATGACCCAGCATTTCCACTCCTAAGTATATATCCAAGGGAAATGAAACCATACATCCACACAACTCTTGTACTCAAATGCATAGCAACATTATTCGTAATAGGGTAAAACTGAAAACAATTCTAATGCTCATCAACTGACAAATGGATAAATAAAATAGTCTATCCATACAATGGAATATTATTCAGCAATAAAAAGGAATGACGTATTAATATATGCTACAATATGGATGAACCTTGAAAATATTATGCTAAATAAAAGAAGCCAACCACAGAAGATCGCATATTATATTATTTCATTTATATGAAATGTCCAGAATCGGCAATCCATAGAGACAGAAAGTAGATTAGTGGTTGCCTTGAACTAGAAGGATTAGGGGGAACAGGGAGTGACTACTAATGGGTATGAGGTTACTTTGGGGTAATGAAAATGCCCCAAAATTGGTTGTGGTGGTAGTTGCACAATTTTGTGAATATACTAAAAACCCTTAAAGTGGACATTTTAAATGAGTGCATTGTTCAATATTGAGTTATATCTCAATAAAGTTGTTTTATTTTAAAATCCCAATAAAATAAAATAATAATAATAATTAATAAGGTCCTCCTATTATAGTTTTTGATCACACTCCTACTTTTCCTTCACATGCCAGCCACAATTTGTAATTATATATTTATTTCTGAGGCTGTTTATTTTATATCTATCTCCCCACCAGATTATAAACTCTGGAGGACAAAAATTGTGTTTCTTGTTCCCCATTTCATCCTTCATGCCTACAATAGTACATCAAGGCACTGAAAATATTACTGACTGATGTTTATTGGAGATTTAGATCCCTTCTTCTAAAGTGTCACTCATCTCACCTAGGTAATACCCTAAACTCCAGACTCCTCGCAGTACACTCCCTGTTCCCCACTCATCAAGAGGGGCCAGTTCCACCTGTGTAGTCAGGAAAATCAAGAAAAGAGAAAGGAAAGAAGAAAAGAGACAAAAGAGAGACTGTGTGGGAAGTGGAGGGGCGAAGACGGTAATAGTTCTGCTCATATCCAGAGCAAAACCCTTTCCTAACACTACTATATTATTTAAAGGCTCAGAATAATTGAAGAAATTTGTATGTAAAAATAAAGCCATGAAGAATTTAATAAACTACAATTATCAACAATTTCTTAAGATTATTTATATTCATTGCATTTTTTTAAATCCTTTACTTAAGAAAAGGAGGTCATAGCAAAACGAAACTAACCAGCTGAGCTTTGAGAAGCCAAAAAAAAGTCGGCCTGTGGTTTTTATACATGAACAAGGTCCTTTCTCTACTAAAGATGGGTGAACAAATTGTTCTTTCTGAGTTCTCAAATAAAGTACTAAAGACCCAAATAAGCAGTTGCATATATGACAATTACGAATTCCAAACCTGGAGTCCCCTTTAGAATTTATGATATTGCCTGGAAATTTATGATATTTCACTGGTAGCTCAGTGAAAAAAGAACACTGGATTTGGTGGGCTTCCTTCCCGCCAAGCCTTACCACTGACAAGCTGTGTGACCTTGTAAAAGTGACTTATCATCTCTGTACTTTGTTTCCTCCTGTATAAAATGGGAATAATTTGAATTTTACCTTGGCTGTTGTGAGAATTAAGTAAATTTTTGGCACACAAAAGGTCCTCAATAAATATTAGTTGAATTTTAATATTAATGGCCTGTTGCCCACATGCTACCACTGCCCTCCTGTAATTTTCTGAATATCCAAAGACCCTTAGGGGAAGTTGTCAAAGTTTGTCTGTGCCAAGGGCCCTAATATGCCTACCTATTACTTCTTTCTCTTAGCCTACCTGCCTCCCCCACTCCCTACAAAGTCCCATCCTCTCTTTCAAATAAAACATAGTTGAGAGACAAGCAATTGAGTTTTGGGTTGAAAGTAATTTTCACTAATGTGTGAATAGACACAGGTAAAGCATGTGGGGTAAGTTTGCAGCTTTGACACACACTCAAGATAATTAATGCAAGCAACTGTGTTGGCCTTGCACTCTTTTTTCTGCCTTACTTTCTTCCCCTATAAATTGAGATGGTTGAGGCAGATGGTTGACAAACTCCTGTTAAGCATTTTCGGTCAAGGATACCCAGCATATATTTGTGGTCAATAAATGCTAGCTCATCTACCTGAGAAATCCAAGCTTTCTCTGTCCAAGTCCTCATTCTGGGACCATAGCCTTCCCCTCCCACTGCTCTCCATTACTCTTCTCTGCTTGGCCTCTTCCTCCAGCATAGTCTCCAGTTTGTAAGCCATTTAAGTGCAATACGTATTCTAACAGGAGGAAAGCCTCGAATACAAACCATATACAGATTTTTAAATCGAATTTATTCAAATCCCCTCATTGCAAAAAGGATTAGAGGTGACTTAAAAAGATATAAGATTAAAATATAATACACATTTATTACGAAACCAGATTAGATGCAGCCCCTGTCACTAACAGAGACCTTTAATAGGCATCTCAAAAGTTTAGCCCAGTACTCTGGGTCTCAGTCCTTCCTTGCTGAGGCAGTTTATAAATAAATTCTACTCCACAGGGTCTCCATTCCCTACTCTGCACTTTCCAGCACTTTGGGGCTTGTTCTCTCCACAAGAAAGAATAAAGAAAAGACAATAGGAAACTTTTCTCTGTGCCCTGCCCTTCCTGGGAGTACAAACAAGGGTTCTCTTAGTGCTTTCTTCTTTTTTTCTCTGGCACTTTCACCACCCCCCGTACAGAGCACCTTAAAAAGCCTTGCAGTATTCTCCTGTTTCCTATAGACCAGTGGTTCTCAACCTGGGCTGCTCATGAGAATTATTAGGGGAGCTTAAACCCAGAGCAATAGATTTAGAATCTCTGGAGGACAAACCTGGGTATCTGTACTTACAAAAATCCCTCAGGTGATTTTAATGTGCAAGCAGGACTGAAAACTACTTGAGTAGATTTTTCACCTTTGAACTTCCTTCCTTGCCTTGTCTGCTGCTGTTTCCAGGTTCTTAATACATTATAATAGAATATTCTTAGGAGTTGGGAAGGAGTGTAAGGAAGCAAGGACAATGTTATTACTCTTATCTGAAAGGTATTATTTTCTAAAAGCAGCAATAAGAAATAATTTTCACTTAAGGGAAAGAAAATATTCATGATGTAACACATTTTTCCTAGCAGCTCTTGGTAGTCATTAAGAAAATACAGGAATATTTTATTTATTTATCCCTATAATTTGTGTTTTCAGATGCTACACAATAAGTCCAAAAGAGAACTTCTTGGCTCATACATATAATTGGGAACAAAATAGATTTTACAAAATATAAGCAAATTTTATCAAAAGTCTATCCCTGTGGTATGCTAATGGTCGTTGCACAAGCCAAACAGATAGGAATCTGTCTTATTTTTTAAGATAAAAGGCATCTTTGCACAGATGGAATGAGAGGTGTTTATTTATGCATTCATTTATTCAACAGCTATGTCTTGAATCCCTATCTGGTGCCAAGCTCTACGCCAGGGCTGGTGTATGGGGACGTAAAGGACTTGTATGCAGAAAACTACATAACATTGCTAAGAAATCAAAAGAGATCTAAACAGGTGGAAAGACATTCCCTACTCATGGATAAGAAGGCTAAATATAGTTAAGATGTCAATTCTCCCCAAATTGATCTCCAGATTCAACACAGTACCAGTCGAAATTCCCACAACCTACTTTGAATATTTGGAAAAGCTAACTACCAAATTCATCTGGAAGGGAAAGAGATCCTGAATAGCTAAAAGCATCCTAAAAAAGAACAAAGTGAGAGGGTTAATACTCCTTGACTTTAAAACCTATTGTAAAGCCACAGTGGTCAAAACAGCATGGAACTAGCACAAAGACAGAAGCATTGACCAATGGAATCGAATCGAGAGTGCAGAAATAGACCACCAAATCTATGGTCAACTGATTTCTGACAAGCCCCCCAAATACTCTGAATTGGGAAAAAATAGTCTTTTCAATAATTGGGCATGGAAGAACTGGGTGTCAATAGCCAAAAGAATGAAGGAGGACCCTTATCTTACACCCTACACAAAATTAACTCAAAGTGGATCAAACACCTAAATATAAGAACTAGCACCATAAAGCTTCTAGAAGAAAATGTAGGGAAACATCTTCAAGACCTAGTAATAGGAGATAGCTTCCTAAACTTTACACCCAAAGCACAAGCAACAACAACAAAAATAGATAAATAGGAACTCCTCAAAATCAAATGCTTCTGTACCTCAAAAGACTTTGTCAAAAAGGTGAAGAGGCAGCCAACTCAATGGGAGAAAATATTTGGAAATCACATATCAGACAAAAGTTTGATTTCCTGTTTATACAAAGAAATCATACAACTCAAAAACAAAAGAACAAACAATCCAATTATAAAATAGGCTAAAGATATGAATAGGCATTTTTCTGAAGAGCAAATATAGATGACTCAAAAGTACATGAAAAGATGCTCATTTTCATTGGCTATAAGGGAAATGCAGACCAAGACTACAATGAGATACCACCTCACACCTCTAAGAATGGCTACTATTAAACAAACAGGAAACTAAAAATGTTGGAGAGATGTAGACAAACTGGGACACTTATGCACTGCTGGTGGGAATGTATAATGGTGCAGCCACTATGGAAGACTGTTTGGCAGTTCCTTAGGAAGCTAAATATCAAGTTGCCCAATGACCCAGCAATAGCACTACTTGGTATGTACCCAGAAGAGCTATAAGCAATGATACAAACAGACACTTGCACACTGATGTTCATAGCAGCATTATTCACAATCACCCAAAGATGGAAACAAACCAAATGCCCATCAACAGACAAGTGGATCAACAAAATTTGGTATATACGTACGATAAAGTATTATGCAACAGTAAGACAAATGACATCCTGAAGCACATGATAAGATGATGAACCTTGAGGACATAAGGCTGAGTGAAATTAGCCAGACACAAAAGGATAGATACTGTATGATTCCACTTTTATGACCAGCATAAAGGTATAATCAGAGGCTTATAACACAGAATATAAGGAACTTAGAGATACATAGACTCTAGAGATGGGTGAACCGTTAGCTAATGAGGTTGAACTCCAATGTAAGAGAACAGATAGGAGTGAAGGTGGTTCTCTAGTGGGTTTATAAGTAATACTACCATATTGAAGATGAACAAGATTGAAAGGGGTTGTATAGACCTATGTGTCCCACTGACTCACACTAGAAATATGAATTAGTTCTTGCAAGAATTACTTCAAAGATATGATTCTTGTACAAAGAGTGTTTAAGTCCAGGGTACAGGGGTAAAACTGCTATTGCATGCTATGAGCTATGTTCAAAAGGAAACCATCAGCACTACCATAGCAACAGCAGAGGTAAATGATGGGGAAGGGACAAGAGTTAAGAGGAGGTTTAGATTTCCTATTTGGCAAGGGTATGTTTGTTGGTTTTCTTTCTCTTGGGAACAATAGAATTATCTAAAATTGAGAATGTTGATGGACTGTGGATTTTGGGCACTATACATGATGCCCCATGATGCAGGTGGCTGAAAGATGCACTGACTGAGAACTAGATTGGCAAATGATGGTGTATACTTATGAACGAAGGTTGTGCTTCTACAAAAAAGAACAAAGTCGTGAGGCATGGAACAATGGGAATGAACATGTGGGACATTTAGCGAGACAAAATAAGTCAGAAAGAAAAGAACAAGAATAGTATGGTCACCTTTGGAAAATGCTTATAAGAACATAGAGGAGTAGGTTGTAAGCTTTTAGAGCAGACACATTAAGTCCGGAGTGGTGATTATTATTTCTGAATTTTAAGAGGCTGTTTTATATATTTAACCTGATATTTAGAGATAAGAATGAAGCCAAACAGGTTGGGTTTAAAGTAATTCAGATATTAGAGTAAGGAAGACAGTGTCTATTTTAGAACCACACATATTCTTTGAGACCAATGGAAGAAAGGTTTATTTGGTCTGGAACTGAAATTTTCTGTAGGGCATAATCTAACTCAACTTATCGGTACAGCTCATCTGAACAATTGAAACACAGGGGGCCCAGAATAAAAAAGAGGTAATTTAATCCTGTATAGAATATTGCAATGCCTGGTATATCCTAGGATATAGTAAGTATATAATCAAAAAGTATTGGCAACGTCCCCTGAGGGATGGGAGAAAGAATATGAAACTATTAAACCTTACCATCAGGGAATCCCCTGAACTGTGTCAAACTTTAGGGACACCCAACTCAAAAGGCCAAGCCCTTGATCATGAGGCTTACTCTTGTGAAGCCTATGTAGATTGCAGAGAAGCTTAGAGACTACCTACAGGTATGCCTAAGAGTTACTTCTGGAGGACCTCTCTGTTGCTCAGATGTGGCCTCACTCTCTCCAAGCCCAACTCTGCAAGTGAAATCATTGCCTTTCCCCCACGTGGGACATGACATCCAGGGGTGAAAGTCTCCCTGGCAATGTGGGAGATGACTCCCAGGGATGAATCCAGCCCTGGCACTGTGGGCTTAACAATTACATCCTGACCAAAAGAGGGGAAAGAAGTGTAACTAATAAAGTATCAATGGCAGAGAGAGTTCAAATAGAGTCGAGAGGCTACTCTGGAGGTTGCTCTTATGCAAGCTTCAGGTAGACCTTGCTACCTATCATAACCTGCCAACCTCTAACCAAGACCATTCCAGCCAATCCTAAAGAACACCTAGGGCAATATATAAGATTCCACAAGAGTTCCATGCACTAAAGTAACTTTCCAGAAACCTGCCCCCTCAGATGGGTCCCTGGTCCAGATAAGTCCAGAAACCTAGCCCAGCCTCTCCTGAACATCAGATAGTTCCATCTCCCTCCCCCATATTAGTGACAGACCCTTCCAATATGAAATATCTAGAATGGTCATAGCCCAAAAACCCCTAAAGAGAGGGATGGAAAGACCAAAGTTGATGGTGGAGTTATACAGAGAAGATAGGATTTAACAAATGAATATAAATGCTGAATCATTAAATTGATATGTCTTTTAATCTCCAGTATTTTAGAGCAGCTAGAATTAAAAACCTAAAATTGTGGAATTGTAACCCAAGCCAAACTCTGAAATATGTTCTACAACTAATTGTGGTGCTGTGCTTTGAAATTTATAGCTTTTTTTTTTGTATATATGTTATTTTTCACAAAAAAAAGAAGGAAAAAAATTCGATTGTGATGATAAAAAAATATTTAAGACTTCTGGCCTCCTATATTCTGGAGTAGCTAGAAGGAAAAATTTGAGAGGCTCATGTGGTAGCTCATGACAAAATCTGGGATCTGTCCTGTAACTACCTGTTGAAGAGTGCGTTGAAAACTACTGCTTTTTTATTTCTTTGCTTTGTATATATCTTATCCTATATAATAAAAAAGTTAAAAAAACTTGTCTAGAAATGCCAACAAAGGACACAGTTTGGATTACTACCTGAATCTGAGCTTCCCAAATTGCAGTTCTAAAACCCCAAATAAATGCCTTTGTTGCCTTGCAAAAAAAAAAAATTTATTCAGATTTTTGCACACTCAGTGGTCCCAGGCTACTATGCTTCTTCTGTTTTTAAAGTTATCTTATATTGACTCTCTCTGATTTATTATTGTATTTCACTATTGCCAGCATGACTACCACCAGCATCCCCAAACACATGCACAACTATTTTGACACAAACAAACCCTTTTTAACCCTGGACTGTTAAACTAGGGAACAAGAAGATAATCTGATTAGCATTGTGTGCAAAGTAATAGTAAATAGGATCTGAGATAGGAGGTCCTTAAGGAGGATACCTCTTTCTAATGGATAAACTCTAATGCAAGTTCCTCATTCACCATTTGTCTGCTCAGAAACCATCATTGTTCAATTATAGACTCTAAAAAAAACACAAGACTTCTGTCTAAAGAAAGACTTAGTAATCAAAATTCTCGGAACTGGATTTCTCGTGAAGAATCAAAAACCTACTTACTAAGCCAAATAAAATGCATGCCCACTGACCTTCAATCCTTGGCCATCACTGCCAACTATAAAACAACTAAAACCAACAACCGCAGATGCTATACCCTTGGTCCTGACATAAGTTAATTAGCAGGTACCAAGAACATTTGTGCAAGCCACTTCTCATTAAATGGGCAGCTACAGCCAAGCTAGTCTAGCCAAGGACTCCTCACACAAAAGCAGCTGACTCAGAAGAGCTGGGGCTGCCTTGCTCTCCCACACATCAATCGGGCCCACTGGTCCCCCACCCACCCCAGCCTAGGTTTTTATCACTTCTCACCTAGGCTATTACAGTGAGTTCCATTTAGTCTCCTGCCTCCCACCTCTCTCTCTTTGAGTCATCTTTGCCAAACTTTTTAATCCTCCGTTCTCATTGCTTCTAAATGAAGGTAAGGTTCAGTTTGTCTCCCTATTACCTACAGGAAAAAAAGGCAATTTTCTTCAACCTCTGTCACTCTGTTGCACTTTAACCTTACTGCAGCTTAATTAAGCCCTATGGTCAAGCACATTTACCTCCTTCCACAGTCATTGCCACTACTTGCCTTTTCTTGGCTCTTGTTCTCTTTCCGGAACTCCCTCTCTTGTCCCCCCTTCTCTGTCCAATGCCATCCATCTTTAATATCTCCACTCAGGAAGCTATTTTCAGCCACTTCACCCTTTCATTAATAAGGGCTGCTCCTTTCATTCAACTTCTTACAGTTCCAAATGTCTTAAGGGTCCCTTCTATTTTCTAACTGTCCTGGGGGTAGGCCCTGGAGTAGAGTAGGGTCTTACCTGAAATTTGTTTAGTGGCTCCAGCCCAATTCCATCCTTCTAAGTCTAATATGGTAAAGAGAACATAGTAGGTATTCAATGAGCACTACTAACCTCGGAAAGAAAGAAAGAAAGAAAGAAAGAAAGAAAGAAAGAAAGAAAGAAAGAAAGAAAGAAAGAAAGAAAGAAAGAAAGAAAGAAAGAAAGAAAGAAAGAA
>PVIY010048757.1:0-17118 GCA_004026745.1 Myrmecophaga tridactyla
AGCCTCAGTTTCTTCATCTGTAAAAATAGGACCTGGCTTTGTAGGGTTGTTAGGATAAAATGAGATCTGATATATAGGGCCTCTAGCACAGTTCCTGGAATAGGGTGGCTCTTAGCACTCTCTTCTTCCTTTCTGACTGAGAGTTGGCGAGCAGCATCTCCAAGGACTGGTCATGGAACTCTGTCTCTGTACAATGGTGGCAGTTGGGGTGGGAGAGAGCCCTAATTTGTAATCTCTTCATTAAGATTTTAAAATCTCCCACAGCATAGGGATCAAGAAAACTCACTCATCTCCCTTACAGTAGCTCCCCTTAGCACATAGGATTAATGGCCAAATCCTGACCAGGGTCCAGAGGGTCTTATGTACCCTGAACCCTCACGGCTCTCTCCTCTTGCACATCTCTTTCCCTGGTTCATTCTTCCCCTTTATGAGCCTCCTTCCTCAATAGCTAACAACCTAATTCTTAGCCTCAGGGCCTTGGCTTATCCTTTGCGTGCTGCATGGAGAGAGAGCAAAGACAGAGCTCAACAGTTTGTTAAATGAGTTACTTCCAGAGTCCCTATGTGGGCTCCATTAGTGGTAGTGGAATAGTTCATTAATGTTGAAGTTCTTCAGATTATTTGTATGCCTGCTAAATTATGCAACACTTTAAAAAAATCAGCATACAGGACTGGCAGGGCTTAGTGAAATTAATATACTAATATACTACTGATTGGTGTGCAATTGTTCATTGTTTTGAAATTTAATTGGTAATATGTATCCAGAGCCATAATAAAGAGCATATTCTCTGATCTAGTAATGCCACTTATGGGAATTTATCCTTAAGAAAGAAACCAATTGAAGTAAAAGGCCAAATTAATAAAAATATTCATTGCAGAACCATATATAATAGCAAGAACATAGAAACATTTGAGTGGTACAGCTAAGTAAATTATGGTATACCCATTCAGTTGAACATTATGAATAATTAACTATAGTAATTATAAAGATAATAGTAAAACTTTTGTTATAAAAGCATATTAAAAATAAGGGACTATTAAATAGTATCTATACCATCATAATAATTGTATAAATGTGAGTTTGCATGGACAAGAATTATAGGGGCATATGGAAAATAAAAATAGTTGCATTAGATTATAGAATTATGGCTAGTTTAAAAATCAATCATATATGCTTATTATTTTTAAGCAATTTACATGCATCTTTAAAAGGAAACAGAGTATTATTTATTAGAAACTATTTTAAGAAATTTTTGTAGGTCTCTGATTTTTACTTGGAAAAAAATTTTGCTGCTTCTTACTGAAATGTGAAAATGAGGGGACAGTGACTTCTCTTTATGTGGGAGATGAAGTTGGACATTTCTTTCATTCTCTCCATGTCTTTCTCTATATTTTTCTTTTAGTCAAAGATATCCTCTCCCCAAACTTCACCTGTAATTACTCATCCTTGTTCTTTCAAAATATCCCTCTTTCAAGGAGTCTTCTGTAGCCCTTCTTAGTCACTATCCCATTGATTTATATCTAAGAGGTCAATAAATCTTGATATCCATCTATCTAAACATCCTCTGTCCAATCAACATAGGCCTAGTTGTCCCTCATTTCTAGTTGGTCATTGGGAAGTTTGAGTATTTGTATGAAATTTAAATCTGTTTTTCAAAGACATTGGCAAGAAGGAAAATAGCAGCAATTTGCTATCTTTTTCTTTTTAAGTGATTATTTATTTTGGTCACAATTACTGGTATAACATTTATCTAATTAGCATTTGTTTAATTCAACTATATTTCTCATATCTAAGCCAATGGTTAAATAAGTGGCCTTTATTGCACTGGCGACCAGCATTAGCACTTTTCCAGTATCTGGTGAAAGTCTTTCACATAACCAGAAACTCCATAATTGCCACGTGTTGAAGTTCTGAGGTAATGTCTCCTTACTTACAAAAGCTTCCAATTGGAATTTTCCAGAGTGACCCACGAAGCAGTTGGCCTGAGATTCTCCATTCCCATTGGATAGATGAAATTGATGAGAGCAGACAGGGAGATGTTGAATGGCTGCCATATTCCAATCAGTGCAAGATTTCCAGTCTCTGGTTCACAAAAGGATTCCCAATAACAGATGGAAAGGAAAATCATAGCTATGTGCTGAGTGAGGAAGAAGAAAGGGGAATACCATTTTTGACTGCTTACAATGTGCCAGATCTGTACATGTGATTTTTGGGACCATTTCACTCTCTGACAAGCCAAGTGATTGCTCCAGTGCTATTTACCCACTTTATAAATAAGAAAACAAACTGAAAAAAAAAATTGTACATCATTGTGCTTAGAAGGCAGTTTATAATGTTTGATGTTCTTTGCAAGTCCCCTGACAGTGCTTTTTTGACACCAAGGTCAAGTGTATGAGAGGGTGAACAGGTTGAAAATGAGGGGATGCTTTAATGAGGACCAGCAGTCCACATGAATAATTTCATTCTGTCTTTTTATGTTGCCCCTTTGTAAATATTATAAATCTCTTTAGCTGAAGCTCTTGATGCCTGAATACCTTAATTTCCAACTGATGGGGAGGATTTCTCTGGCAGCTGAAGTCTGTTTTGCCAAATCACATATTAGGCAGGTTGGAAGTGTTAGAGAGATAAAATTCTTGAGGGAGGGACCAACCGGTGATGTGTGGGAATTGGTGGAAAAATACCCCCCTCAAATTTATATACCCCCTGTGCTCTTTATAGTTAGAGTACCCTGAGGTGTGAGTTCTATGCTGACTCTCAGAGTTCCCCAGAGAATTAAGCTCTGAGTACCTACAGTAGCATGAATCTTTTAAAGGCTACCTTCCCCTTTAATCATATCTCCACTTTCCTAGGAGTGTTTCCTGTGTCAACGCTCAAATAAACTACTCACATTAAAATCCTTTCCTCATGACCAGCTTCTGGGAGAACCCAATCAATGACAATTGCATTTTCCCCAGGTGAAACAGCAGATGAGTGCGGGGCTGATGAGTGGGAAAATTTGGTAAGACTGCTTTTTACCTCTCTAAGAATGACTCCCAAAGTATATATTGAGAATTAAGATATGTCTTTTCTTATGTATCTTAAACTAGTCCAGGGATTGGCAAAGAACAGCCATAGGCTAAATCTAGCCTGTCTTCTGTTTTCATACAGCTTGAAACACGCAACGAATTTTTTTTTTTTTACATTTTTAAATGATTATTAGACAAGTATCTTCAAATTACCCTCTGAGCTGCCTCTTGGTCCACAAAACCTAAAATCTTTACTCTCTGGTCCTTTAAAGAGGTTTTTGTCAACTTCTGAGCTAGACGGTACTACTTGGATGCCCCACTATTTCTTTAAACTCCACATTTCTATCAACCAGGTCAATTATGTTGGCTGACCACCCACAGCCTGGGATGAGGGAACCACTTATCCAGGGATTGTCACCCTCTGGGCTGCAAGTGACCCATAGCATGTCCTGTCCTAAAAACATGACCTGGTCCAATCAGCTGTTATCATTTTGCAATCTGAAATGACAATATGGAGGGGATAAAATAGTTTTCAGGAGGAAATGAAAGTTTTAAAAATCATATGTAGAGGGAAGCCATGAAGTAGTCAGGTCTGGCATGTGTTGGGGTGGGGAACAGGGTGAGGGAATGGAGTCAGAACTATATGAGGACAAAAAAGTAAATATTATGAACAAGTAGAAACCTTGATGCCATGAGTTCATAGAAGCTCTGAGACAGAAAATTAATAAGATTGCCACCAAAAGACTCAGATGAAAAATGACTGCCTCCATTGCATTCTATGAATACCCTGATGGTAGAGTGGTGACTTATTCTTAATGGTAGTTCCAGTAGTAAAAACTATTAAAATTTATCAAATAAGTTTTGAGTAACATTTATTAATTAAATCAATGCATTTGTTCTTTTATCCCATGCTCTAATAGAACATCTTTTCACCGACCTTTTCTTGCCATTTATTTCCTATATTGTTATGTTACTTTGATTAATTTATACCTTGGCTCCTTAATTGAATTAGAAGATCCAAAAGCTAGAAATAGTGAATAAGACACCTTTATATTTAATTTTTAAAAATCCAATGTTGTCGTTATAGCCATTTACATGCTGAATGTTTGATTGACATCAATACATTTAAAAAATATTTTTTCTTTTGTTCTAAAAGGGGGCTTACAGAGTATACTTATATTAGAACAGTTTCTTTAGAGTTGTAGGAACTTCTTTTATGTACATAGCTCTGCTTCCACTAGCTGTTCCCTAAGACGTTATCCTTGTACATTATTTGTGACTTTGCTCATTCTTTTTCATCTTTCAAGATCCATACATTGTTTTCTGGGATACATTCTTAGACAATTGTATTCACTTTGATTTCCAGCATTAGTATTACAACAGGATTTCTAAAAATATATAATCATTCCATTAAATAATAGGTCATTTGTCAGACAGAGATGGAATGTTTTGTTCTTGAGAATCAGTACATACAATACTTTTTAATAGAACGGGTACTTTTATCACTTGACATGCACCAACTAAAGTACCTTCTAATTTACCTTTAGCCAACACACCATTATCGAAGTTTTCAGTATTAAGGCCCAACACTAGTCATAGAGAAAAATGGGGTGGCAGAATGTCAGAGAAATGCTCTCAGAAAACAGAGTCAGTCCTCAAGGAAAAGCACACCTGTGGTATTTTGGTCATAGCAGGGATGGGGTTAGAAGGTAGTTGCTCTTCTGGTTGCCTTCCCTTCTGTGGGTTCCTGCAATACTTGCTTTTGCATGTGCTAGGGAATGCTGCTCCTCCTCTTTGCTCAATCTCCTTTTCTCCAGATTTTATAATCAGATGGCTCTTGGGAACATCCAGTGAAAAGCCAACCACAAAAATGAGCAGTTGCTGTTTATAAAATCCACACATTGTTATATAATCCAGATGACAGCACAAGTGTGAAATGCTGTTAATACTCAGCTTTAACCACACTTACTTTTAACACTCACAGATAGCAAATGTGTTGCTGGGGTGTCCGGTTTTACACTAGGTAGGGTCCTGGTAGAAATGGAAACTTGGGAAGCTGTGTCTATTGCACTGAATTTTTATTGTGCCAGTTACAATAAAATCCTTGCTGAGGATCTCAGGGGCTGAGTGTTGGATCTACGTGAAGAGCTGGAGTCTTGTTTTCTATAAAGCACATGGTTGGTTCTGCCATCATCCTGTGCTTAGAGGGATTTAGTCATGTGCTTATTATGGCATAGTTTCCTCTTCTGAATATGAGGTTGTATATGCCTGCAATTGGGTCATTTAGAGAATTAGTTTCCATCTTTCAAGGAACATTTCACCATATGTAGAAAAGTCATCGAAGTTTGGTAGGAAAACCAAACAAAATAAAGTGCACTAAAAACTAAAAATACCTATAAAGACTTTTGCTTTTGTTCACTAATGAAGTCTCATTCCACCAATAGCTCTACCTCTATTTTGTTCATGGAGTATGTAATTTTATCAGCATTTAGTATGTAATTTTATCAGAAAAAAATGCCTTTGGATCCAAGTAACAAGAAACATGACATAGGTTTCTTCAGAAAACAAGAAGCTCAGAAGTATCATTAGTTCAGTGGTTGGATGATGTTGAGGTTAAACTCCGACTCACCTGCTTTTCCTTTAATGGGCCACAAAGTGGTTACCATGGCCCCAGGCATCGTTTCCACATTCAAAGTAAGATGGTGGAAGGGACAGCTTTGACTGTCCTTTTTATCCGGAAAACAGGCTTTTCCAGAAACCCCAGAAGACTTCACCTAACATTGCACAGGCTAAAATTAGAACCGTGGTTACCCTAGTGGAAAGGGTGGTCGATCACCTAGGAATGAGCACATTGCTACTCCGAACAAAGTACAAGTTCTTTTGGCAAAGAAGAAATGTGTTCTGGGTACCAGGGAGGCATGCGATGGCATCTCCGAAAATAGCCTCTGAGCCAGCTCAGGTGCCTTTTCTTCTAATCCCCATCGGTTTTCCCCATCTTTGCTTCTCCTTCTTTGCTCTTGTTTATCCGACTTAAACAATTAAGTTTTCAGTGAATGTGAAAGTAGGGTTGAAGCCAAAAAGTTAATGCTGAATAAATTATTTATAAAATGTATACAGATCTACGGTTTATACAGAAAAATCAAATGCTTTCACGAAGCAGGAGCTTTGGAATCAGGTAGACTCATATGTGAATCATAGAGTACTCTACAAGTATGATAGATTGAACCTTCATAAATCTCAGGTTTATCATTACATAATGAAAGCAATAACAATAATGCCCAATGCAGAGGGTGGTAGTGAGCTCTGAATGCATATAAAAAGCTTCTCAAAGTCCCTAGCACACAGTTAAGCCCTCAATAAATGTTATGTATATCATTGGCCAAGGTTTAGAGACTATTTCAGTGTCTTGTTCTATAAACATTTAAGAACTATCTAAGGTTATATAGGGTGGTTTGGAGATCTATTAAATGCTTTGGATTGTTGGGCTTCAAGTAAATGTATTAGTTTATTGATCCAACACACATGCTGAGCATGATAGAGGCAGACTCTGGACCAAGTGTGAGAGAGTCAAAGATGAAACGGTTGAGGAATTAATAGTTTGAAAAAAATGCATATAAATAAATAAAGAAATATATACCTGTGTACACAAGGGAGTTCATTTGGTTGTTAATCACCTTTGCGTGGCTCAAGGTGATTTGTGGTGGAAAGATCAGTTCTGTTTAAAATCTGATTTCATGACTAGTATTGTTGGGAGTTTTAGAGGAGATAATGCAAGAGGAGCACTTGGAATATATGCCTGATGCATTAGGAATCAGTCAAAAAATATTAACTAATATTTTTTTCTGCTTTATTTTCTGTTGGTTGGGACTGCAAATGCTTTAATCTCCATATATATGAGACTAGCTATAGAATCATAGAATATTAGCACTAGAGGATAATAACAGATGTCAGAATCCCCTCATATAAGGAAATAATACAAGTAATGATAAAAATGATAGTAAAAATAACATTTATCAAATAAATGTGCTAAGTAATGTGTAAAGTTATTTACATACACTATTACAGTGAATGCTTAAGTCAACTCTGTGAGATGTGCTTTATTAGTCTAATATTTTAGTGATGAGAAAACCAATATTTAGGAAGAATAGGTATTTTTCCAAGGTTCCATGTCTAGTAAATATAACTATAAAGCAAACTGAGGTCTATGCCTCCCTTATAACATCCAGGGTCTTACTGCCAAAGATATTTCCCCTCCACTTGCCTTTGTTTATTAATTGCTTCAGATACTAAAATTTGTTCAATAAATGAACACATAAAATGCTAGTAATAAAGCCTATGTGGAGTTTCTAATGGAAAATGTTCCCTCCTGCTCACTTTTTTTTTTTTTAACCACAGCCCTCGGACCATCACATGCTGCTTTTGTTTCTACAGGACTCAAGAAGGTGGTCACAAGTCAGCACTTCTCTAATGAGGTCGTCTGTTTTCTAAGGCTGACTTGATTCTTTCACTTTTCTTCTATCTCCCCATTTTAATTTTAAAATATAAGTAACAGATGTTCTTATTAACTATTTAACAATATGGAAAAACTTAGGTTTAGTACCAGTAAATCATGTCTTACACATTAACCAGATTTCCCTAGAATCTGGTGAGACGGCTATAAAATAAAGGAAAAACTAATAAATCAAATGTTGAGAGATTTGTGTTTGTGATGCTGCTAAGGAATCTGTGGTGTTGGTGTTTATAGTCTGTAGTAGATGTCAACTTTAGCAAGCTCACCATATAGTCAGCTCACCACATAGAGCTACCTACCTCCTATAGACACATAGACACATACCCACTTTGTTTTCCCATGTTTAAATGCAAAGCCATCACCTCCCCCCTCCTCTCCCAACCCCAAACAAATAGTCTCCTTCTCCAGGGTACCCCTTCTCATTGATTAGGATCTCTGTCTATCCCATTTCCCAAGCCAGAAATCTGGAAGTTCTCTTTGACTCCATTTTCTCTCACTCCCTACCACTAAACAAGTCCTAAAAAAAAAAAAAAAAAAAAAAATCTAAAATTGACTATTCTCAAATCTCTGTTTTGCTTTGCACTTGGCATTTCCTTACGTCCAGCCACCATCCTCTGTCAGCTTTGCTTGAATTATTGCAATGGCCTATTGTCTCCAGTATCCAGTGCCCTCCTCAAACCATTCTCCAAGATCCAGCGGAGTGATCTTTGGCTAAACAAGGCTAACTGTGCTTGTCTACTTATCAGTCTTCAGAGACTTGCTTTGACTTCTGGAAGAACTCCAAATTCCTGAGAAAGGGTTTCACCCTACCAACCTTGTCTCTCCTTACCTCTCCAGCATCTCCTCCCACCTCTATTCCCAGGATGAAAGCTGTGTGACTCCCCAAGGTGGTTCTGCTCTCCACTTCAGCCCAGCTTCTGCACGTGCTATTCCTACTCCTGAAAACATTTGCTACCCTTTACATCCATTTAGAATGACTAATTCTTCAGCTGTCTGCTCAGAAATTCCTGCCCCTAGGAGCCATTCCGAGCACACTGCTTATCCGATTTACTCCTCTTCCAGATTATGACGCCTTTGAAGGACCATGTTTGCATTACTCAAGGGAACACTTGCCGTCTATCCTAGATCATAGATACCGTAGATATTCAATAAATATCAAGAAATGTCATGATGACCAGAAGAAGGAAAATGAAATATTTTATTGAATTACTTGAGTAATTACCACATATACTTTTGCCTCAATAACCTGATATTTGAGATAAAGCCTATATATGTGTGTCTCTATGTTTTCACGTGTTCGACTTGAAGGTTTAGGGTTATTACTTTCATTATCTCAGTTTAGATAGATATGCGAGACTTGCCAGGGGGCCCTTAGCAATTTTGAGTTTCTGAGAGATTCAGATCACCTTTTGCTGCATAATAAATTACCACAAATTTAGTAGCTCCAAACAATACCCGTTAATTACCTCACAGTCCAGTAGGTAAGGAGTCTGGCACAGTGTGGCTGGGTTCTCTTCTCAGGTTGATATTGGGGAATTAGCTGGACTGAATTTTTGTCTCCAGGTTCTAGGGGAAAAAATCTGCTTTCCATTCTGTTCTTGCTGGCAGAATTCAATTCCTTGCAGGTGTGGGATCGAGTTTCCTGTTTCCTTGCTGGCTCTCTGCTCCTAGAGGCCCCCTTGCCATGTAGCCCCCTCCATCTTCAAACCAGCAATGGTGCATCAAACCCTTCTCATGCTTCAAATCTTTGACTTTCTTCTTAGCTGCCAGTCAGAGAAAACTCTGATTTTAAAGGACCCAGGGGATTAAGTCAGGCCCATCCAGATAACCTACCTGTTTTAAAGTTGGCTGATTTGAGGTCTTAATGACATCTTCAAAATACCTTCACAGCAGTACCTAGATTAGCATTTGATTAACTGGGAGAAGGGATGTGTGCACCACAGAATTCTGCCTCCTATACTACCTAATTTTACAAAAAGTGAAAATAAGTGAAAACTAAACAATATTGGATGATGAGAATTGGGTTTGGGTAGAAGGAGACAGGCTCTAATTTTTGCAAGTGAATCTCATTTCCTGATAATGTTAACATTACACTTGATATTATGCACAGGGAAACACCTCCAATGCCATGGACATAATCAACAGATAGAAAATGGAGGCTGCTTTTCATTTTTCGCTCCAGGTTTAGTGGCTTCTTTGCTCACCCCTTGTGGATGGGATACATGTTTTTGCCAAATTCCTCATCTTTCTACATTTTTATTATTATCATTTTTAACACTACATTTCATTGAACGCTTACACTGTACCAATGTGCTAGGTGTCTTAGGCCCTTTAATTCTTTTGGCAATTTCTTATCTAGGCAGCAGTGCATCCATTCAGCACATAAGTAGCTGAAACTCTGACATTCTGACTCCAAAGTCCATTTGTTTCATCTCAGTATTATACTGTGTCATTTGAGAAGATATGACCTATGAGATTAACCAGATTAATTCCGGAGCATGTGTTGATCAGACTAGAATTAGAACTCAGCACCTCAGACTTCTGAGTTTATTCTCCAAACCCTTTGGTAACTGAAAAGACATCCTGCCTCCTGAGAAAATGGCTCCTGTGGGCATACAGCACGTTACGCATGTATTTCCTCTGACGTTATGAGTTAATTGTGAACTAAGTGACCAAATCATCTTAATAAAATTGGCCTCTAAATGTTGAACTGTAAACTTGCATGAATCAGGATCATGTGGTCTATTAAGGTTTCTTCCCTCTTTCTTTTTTTATATTACATTTCACTTTAACATTCTCAGTAAAATGCAACAATGGGATGCTCTGTTTCAAGAGTTAGACCCAGCTGCTATGAAAATAATATGTTTGAGAAAATTGACTTGACATTTTATGGCCTTACGATTCTTCTGACAGGATATAATCAACTCATTAGGGAGAAACAGAAGCCTTCCTTGTGCAGCCACGTTATTTCTGGGTATGACCAAATTCCCTCGAAGTGGGGTGGGTGAGATTTCAGGGCAAAGCGGGCGCCATTGCCCCTGGGCCAGAAGTCGGAGTGACTGAATTTATTTTCTCTTCCTCTGTCCACTGCCCTTGATCTAATGAATGGGAAACAGTACTTTCTTAAGCCAACAGTTTCTTTTTTCTTTTCTTTTTTTTCCTTTCCCTAAAGTCTAAATTTATAACAAGAGCTTGGGTTTAGAAGATTCTCTTGGCCTTCCTTTCACTCAGGAACAGCTGGGCCAGCTCTCTTGGGAAAGTGATTAGAAGCAGGAAGTGGAAATTGGGATTCTTGATTTCTAGTTCCCAGGCCTATATTGAGTACTTCGTGGGACTCTGTTGGGCTTTTCTCATCTTCTTTGCTTCGGTCCCTGCTATAAAATTCCAGTCTCCAGTTTCCTGTTGCTTTGCCCATGTTATGCCCCAAGCAGGCAATAATGAGGTAAGGGGAAGAAAACCATCTTTAGAATCTAAATCCTGCCTCCCTAAGTCCTGGGGCGTAATCAACTTCTTTAGGCCAAATTTTCCTTTTTGTAAAATGGATGGGATCAAGAGGGTTCACCTTGAAAAGTTATTGTGTCACACGAGGTCACCTATACTGGGTATTTAATGGTTCTTGACATGTCTCAATTTCTACAGCAGATTCATTTGCCTGGAACTTTCCATAATTCTTCTAAATCTTTCTTTTCAATCAGTTAGTGAATATATGATTGATATTATGCTTTCAAAAACGCTTTATAATGAAATTATCCTATTAAATGTTAAGTGGAGTCATTACAATGAAGATGGTTGATATGCATATTAATTTCTTAGGACAGCCATAACAAAGTATATAAAGAAGGTAGCTCAAAACAGCAAACAGGGAGGTGTGACAGTGGCTCAGTGGCAGAATTCTCGCCTGCCATGCCGGAGACCTGGGTTTGATTCCCGGCACCTGCCTGTGTTAAAAAACAAACAAACAAAAAAAACAGCAAACAGTTATTATCTCAAAGTTCTAGAGGGCAGGAGTCTGAAATTCAGGTATCAGCAAGGACACATCCCTCTGAAGTTTCCAGGGAAAAATCCTTCCTTGCTTCTTCCTACTTCTAGTGGTTGCTGGCAGTTGTTGGCATTTCTTGGCTTGTGTGCATATCCCTACAGTCTCTGCCCATGTTTACATGGCACTCTCCCCTGTGTTTCTTTTTATAAGGACACCAGTTATATTGGCTTAGGGTTCATCCTAATCCAGTGACTTCATCTTAACTAAATTAATTACATGTGCAAAAACCCTATCTCCAAATAAGTTCACATTCACAGGTACTTGGGGCTTAGACATCAACATAGCTTTCTTCAGGGACACAATTCAACTCAAAACAATATGGTTGTTATGATTTTAAGCTTTCAGAGGTTATTCTTAAAGGTATGTCCACATAATTTTCTAGTTCTCTGTGTTGTAAGCTCTAACAGAAAAGAAACTGGATCTGCCTGTTCACCACTCTATATTGAGTTTACCAAGAGTTCCCAGGACATCAGAGGCATTTTTTAGAGATTTGCTGAATGGGTGTGTTCTACTTTGCTAGCTTCCAGAATGCAACACACCAGAGATGGATTGACTTTTAATAAAAGGGGATTTATATTATTAAAAATGTATAGTTCTTTAGAGGAAGGGCAGCTAACCTTCAACTGAGGTTCTTTCTTACGCGGGAAGGCCCAGGGTGATCTCTGCTGGCCTTCTCTCCAGGCCTCTGGGTTCCAATAACTTTCCCTGGGGTGATTCCTTTCTGCAGCTCCAAGGGCCTGGAGCTGGGCTGAGCTGTGAGTACTGCGATGAGGTATGCTGAGCTTCTTTGGCTGTGCTACGTTGAGCTCTCTCATTTAAGCTTCCAGCCAATTAAATCAAACATCATTCATTGCAGCAGGCAAACATCATTCATTGCAGCAGGCATGCCTCTGAGCTGACTGGGGATGTAATCAGCAACAGATGAGGTTCACATGCCATTGGCTCATATCCACAGCAATAGAACTAGGCACCTTCACCTGACCAAGTTGACACCTGACTCTAACTACCACAGGGTGAATCAAATAAATGTCCTCCAAATAGTAGTTCCCAATCTCCCTGCGGTCTGCCTGCTGTATACTTTATACCAGGGGTTGTCAAACTACAGCTGTAGGCTAAATACAGCCCATGGTCTAAATACTGTTTTTTTAAGTAAAGTTTTATTGAAACACAACCATGATCATCTGTTACACATTGTCTATGGCTGCCTTTGCTCTATAACAGTGGAATTTTTACAGAACCTCTATGGTCCCACAAAACTAAGATTTTACTATCTGACCCTTTATGAAAAATGTCTGCTGACCTTTGCCTTTTGCCGAGACAGAGAGGTTTTTTGAAAGCGCAAATCCAATCATTTCACCATCCCCACTTAAAACCCTTCAGTGACTCCCAATCACCCTTATAAGAAGTTTGAGCATCTTCTGCAATTAATTTCATGAACTGAAATTTGTCAGCCTCTGGAGACTCATCACTTGCTACTCTCCTCTCAAATAATACACTCTTTCAATCCACCCAAGGCACCAGAATTTATCAAAGCTATTGCTTGGGCCATCAACACTATTCCCTACCACTTCAGCTTGGTAAACCCTACTTAGCCTCTTTGAATTTTCCTAAGTGCCATTTCTTTTGGAAAACCTTTTTTCAAGTGTCCTTTAGGAGCTCCTGGTTCATGGTACAACCATACCTTACACTTCTCTTTACAGCATTGATTAACATTTTGCAAATGATGAAACTCAAGATCAAAGGGGTTATTTGATTTGCCCAATGTCATACTTGTAAGTGGAGAGGTTGGGATTTAAATTGAGATCTGTCTGAATTCAACACACACTTTCTTTCAACTATATGTCCTTCTTATTAACTAATATATGATATTGTCAGCACATGGAGTCTGGACAGGAGGGTGCATGGAGACTAAAATGAAGCATGACTTTGGGATTTTCCCATAAATTCAAACTCCCAGCCACAGAAATAGTAATAGTGGTAACAGCAAAAGGTATATGACAGTTGATTTTGGTGGAACATCCTGAGAGTACAGATAAGTCACTGCCTGAATAAGTTATCTATTGTACCATAACAAATTACCCCAAAATGTAATGGCTGAAAACAACAAACATCTATCATCTCACCATCTTGTAATTCAATGTGGCTTAGCGACGTGTCTTTGGCTCAGAGTGTCTCATGAAGTTGGCGTCAAGCTGTTGATAAGAGCTATCAGAGGAAACACCCAATATGGAAGCCACAGTCATTTTAGAATCTAATCTCAAAAGTGACATATATCATTTTTGCCATATTCCATTCATTACAAGCAAGTCAATAAGTACAGCCTACACTCTAGGGGAAGGGATTACTCGAGGGCATGAATAGCTGGCAGAGGAGACTGTGGGTAGCCCTCTGAGAGTCTTCCTACTGTCCTGCCACTGCGTCATATTTTAACATTGAACTTTTGACTGGTATATTTATAGCTTGGTTCAAATTATAGTCTCTTCCATGTTATTTTATGGGACTATATTGGATATTTGCAGCTCCTGTGTGTTAGAAGAGGGCATCAGTCATTGTTAGTCAGTCATTGTTAGTCTAAAGCATTTTCTCATGGATGTGTAACTGGAAATGATGGTGAAGTTTCCATGCTTTAATTAAAGCAGATTAAACTTAAAATGTAACTGCATGATATACTAGCATTCTCTTAACTCTAGTAGTCTATATACCGTAAGTGGTTTAAAATGAAGGATCCAGAGCGCAGATCCTAGCTCCTCTCTTTGCTACCTGTATTGCTCTGGGTCAATTGTTTAACACACCCAGGATCATTTTCCACATTTGTAAAATGGGGATAATAGTCTTATAAAGTTGATATGAAGATTAAAGGTTATGATCTAAGGAAAATGATTAGTGAAGTAGCTGACATGCAATAGATTTTTTTGTGTGTGTGTGCTGTGGGGGTCACATTTCATTCTTTTTCCATGAGTATATCCTATTATTGTAGTGCCATTTGTTGATTCATTTTTTTGGTGAGGGGGAAGTGCATGGGCTGGGAATCGAACCTGGTTCTTCCACATGGCAGGTGAGAATTCTACCACAGAGCTACCCTTACACCAACCACTGCAATAGACTTTTTTTTAGAGACTTTTCTTTTTTCTTTTTTTTTTTACATGGACAGGCACTGGGAATTGAACTTGGGTTTCTGGCATGGCAGATGAGAATTCTGCCACTGAGCCACCATCGTACCACCCTGCAACAGACTTTTTAAAAAAAATTTTAACTTTTTTTATTGTATAGTATGACATATATACAGAGTTAAGAAAGAAAAAAGCAATAGTTTTCAAAGCACTCTTCAACAAGCAGTTACAGGACAGATCCCAGAATTTTTCATGAGCTATCATATGATCCACTCAGATTTTTCCTTCTAGCTATTCCAGAATATAGGATGCTAGAAGGCTTAAATATATATATATATATTTATCATTACAATCGACTTTTTTCCCTTCTTTTCTTGTGAAAAATAACATAAAACAAAAAAGCTATAAATTTCAAAGCACAGCACCACAATTAGTTGTAAAGCATATTTCAGAGTTTGACATGGGTTACAATTCTGCAGTTTTGGGTTTTTACTTCTAGCTTCTCTAAGATACTGGAGACTAAAAGAGATATCAATTTAATGATTCAGCATTCATATTATTTGTTAAATCCTATCTTCTCTGTATAACTCTCTCATCACCTTTGGTCTTTCCATTCGTCTCTTTAGGGATCTTTGGGCTATGGCAATTCTAAATTTTTCATATTGGAAGGGTCTGTCACTAATATGGAGTAGGGAGATGGAACTATCTGATCTTCTGGAGAGGCTGGGCCCTCTAGGTTTCAGGACTTATCTCGACCAGGGACCTATCTGGAGGGTGTAGGTTTCTGGGAAGTTACTCTCGTGCATGGAACCCTTGTGAAATCTTATATGTTGCCCTAGGTGTTCGTTAGGATTAGCTGGAATGGTCCTGATTGGGGGTTGGCAGGTTATGATAGGTAACAAGGTCTAACTGAAGCTTACAAAGGAGCAATCTCTCAACTAGCCTCTCGACTGTATTTAAACTCTCACTGCCACTGATACTTTATTAGTTACAATTCTTTTCCCTCTTTTGGTCAGGATGTAATTGCTGATCCCACGGTGCCAGGTCTGGATTTGTCCCTGGGAGTCAATTCCCATATCGACAGGGAGAATTTCACCCCTGGATGTCATATCCGACGTAGTGGGGAGGGCAATGATTTCAGTTGCGGAGTTGGGCTTACAGAGAGTGAGGCCACATCTGAGCAATAAAAGAGGTCCTCCAGAAGTAATTCTTAGGTATGCCTATAGGTAGTCTAAGCTTCTCCCCTGCCTACACAAGCTTCACAAGAATAAGCCTCATGATCAAGGGCATGGTCTATTGATTTGCGTGTCCCTAAAGTTTGACATATTAACAGGGGATTACCTGATGGTAAGGTTTAATAGTTCCATATTCTTTCTCCCATCCCTCAGGGGACTTTGCCATTACTTTTTATTATCTGATTAAAATACTCTAGGATATATCCAGGCATTACAATAATCTATACAGGATTAAAGGATCTCTTTTTTTATTCTGTGCTTCCTGTGTTTCAATTGTTCAAATGAGCTATACAGACAGGTTGAATTAGATTCGGCACTATAGAAAATTTCAGTTCCAGACCCAATAAATCTTTCTTCTATTGGTCTCGAAGAGTATGTGTAGTTCTAAAATATAGACACTGTCTTCCTTACACTATGTTCTGAATTACTTTAACCCCAACCTGTTTGGCTTCATTCTTATCTCTGAATATCAGGTTATATATATAAAATGACTTCTCAAAATCCAGAAATAATAATCACCACTCTGGATAGTGTTCACTCTAAAAGCTTACAATCTAGGACCCTGTTTTCTTATAAACATTTTCTAAAGGTAACCATACCATTCTTGTTCTTTTGTTTCTGGTTTATTTTGTCTCACCAAATGTCCCACATGATCACTCACATCATTAGATACCTCACGACTTTGCTCCTTTTTGTAGCAGCACGACCTTCATTCATAAGTATACATCATCGTTCACCAATCTACTTCTCCAGTGCATCTTCAGCCACCTGCATTCATCGGGCATCATGTATAGGGCCCAAAGTCCATAGTCCATCAACATTCTCAATTTTAGATAATTTCATTGTTCCCCAGAGAAAGAAAACCAATAAACACACCCTCGCCAAATAGGAAATCTAAAACTCCTCTTAGCTCTTGTCCCTCTCCCCATTATTTACCTTTACTGTTGCTGTGGTAGTGCTGATGATTTCCTTTTGAACATAGCTCATAGCATGCAATAGCAGTTTTCCACCTGTACCCTGAACTTAAACACTTTGTACCAGAATCATTTCTCTGAAGTATCTCTTATGAGAACTAATTCATATTTCTAGTGTTAATCAGTGGGATACATAGGTCTATGCAACCCCTTTCAATCTCGTTCATCTTCAATATAGTAATATTACTTATAGACCCACTAGAGAACCACCTTCTCTCCTATCTATTCCCTTACATTGGAGTTCA
>PVIY010048758.1:0-17122 GCA_004026745.1 Myrmecophaga tridactyla
TCAGAAATCCTATGTTCTGTCTCTCGAAATCTACCATTGTAGGTTTCCATTGTTTTTTTCATCTCTTCTACTGTGTCTTTCATTCCCATAAGTTCTGTGATTTGTTTTTTCAGACTTTCAGTTTCTTCTTTTTGTTCTTTCCTTGCCTTCTTTATATCCTCCCTCAATTCATTGATTTGGTTTTTGATGAGGTTTTCCAGGTCTGTTCATACATTCTGACTTAATTGTTTCAGCTCCTGTATATCATTTGAATTGTTGGTTTGTTCCTTTGACTGGGCCATATCTTCAATTTTCCTAGTGTGATTTGTTATTTTTTGCTGGTGCCTAGGCATTTAATTACCTTAATTAGTTAATTCTGGAGATTGCTTTCACTTCTCTTACTTAGGGTTTTCTTGCTGGATGAATTTGTTGTCTATCTGTTCTTTGACATTCTGTTCAGCTTTATCTATACCTTTAGCTTAAGTTTTGTTTAACAGAGGAGAATTTTTCAGTTCTTGTTTTCTTGTTTCTTGCCCTGCTTGTGTGGTGCCTTTCCCCCCCACACACACTTAGGAGGGTCTACTTAGATATTATAGACCCCAGCCAGATTTTCCCAGACCAAACTGGCCTCCTATCTGGAGGAGTCACCTGCATCGGTTTTCCCTGAGGGTGAGACCCAGCAGGTTGAAAGACTTTCCTGTGAAGTCTCTGGACTCTGTTTTTCTTATCCTGCCCAGTATGTGGCACTTGTCCGACTGCAGGTCCCACCAGCTTAAGATGATGCGGTACCTTTAACTTTGACAGACTCTCCCTGCTGGGGGTGTGGTGGAGACCGAGTACAGGTTGTAGGCTGGTTTTAATGGCTTCAAATTACCAAGCCCTGGTGTCTGAATTCCTTGATGGAGGAATTCCACCTGGGTGGGGCTTCACCCCTGCCCTGGGGAAGGCACAGGCTCCAGATAAGTCCGCAAAAGAGCTCACTTCTGCCTATGCCTGGGGCAGTTGCAGCCTGAAAACCCTGCTGCTGTATCCAGAGGCAGTCAAGCCTTTGTAGATACACAGCCACAAAAACCTCTGTTTCCTTTTTCCCCCCCCTTTTTCTGTCAGTCCTGCCCCCTTGGCTCCGGGGCAAAAATGAGCAACCTCTGCTTTGATCAGGTTCACCTAAGCTGGAGGCCTATTTTTAGTAGTCAGAATTTGTTCATTAGTTCCACAATTGGCATTTGCTTGTGCCCTTTCCCTGCTGCTGGTAAAGTCCTTTCCTTTCCCCTCTGGGAAGTGGCCTGTTGGGGAGGGGTGCTGGCTGCTGCAGCTTTGGGAACTCACGGTTCTGGGGGGTGCTTGCAGCCGGTCCAGCTGGTCCAGACTGGGTTATGCTGTGTGTCTGGTCACTGAGGTGGCCCCAGGAGCTGTTCTGTACTGTTTCTGGTTATTTAGTACTTATTCTGGAGGATGAACTAAAATGAGCACGTTGTTAAGCTGCCATCTTGACCCGGAAGTCGGGTGCCTTTTTTTTTTTTTTAATTTAGGAGGGTCTAGTTAGGTATTATAGACCCCGATCAGATTTCCCTAGTCCAAAATGGCCTCCTCTCAGGAGTAAAGAGCCACCTCTGTCAGTTTTCCCTAAGGATGAGACCCAGCAGGTTGAAAAGCTTTCCTATGAAGCCTCTGGACTCTGTTTTTTCCTATCCTGCCCAGTATGTGGTGCTTGTCTGCCTGTGGGTCCCACCAGCACAAGGTGACGTGGTATCTTTAACTTCAGCAGACTCTGCCTGCTAGGGGTGTGGTTGAGACAGAGGAGAGATTGTAGTCTGGCTTTAATCACTTCAGTTTTCTAGACCTTGGGGTCTGAATGCCTTGAAGGAGGGATTCCACCTGAGCTGGGCCCCATCCCTCTTCTGGGGAAGGCACAGCCTCCAGACAAGTTCTCCAATAAGCTTAATTCCACCCTTGCCTGGGGCAGTTGGAGCCTGAGAAGGCTTGCAGTTGTATTCAAAGAGCAGTCAAGCCATAGAAACACAGATACAAAAAAGAAAAGAAAAAAAAATCCTCCTTTTCAGAGTAGGATCCCTGTCCTCAGATTTGCCAATCAAGAGCTAAAGTTGGTACATTTCTCTGTGTATTTCCAGGTCCTATGTGGCTCCTCCTTCCCTTCAGAGCCCAGATCCTTTGAAATATTTTGTGCTGTCCAATCCAAAAAAACCCTCTGTTCTGTTTTCTTTTTCCGTCAGCCTTAACCCCTCTGCACTGGGACAAAACCCAGCAACCTCAGCCATTACTTGAGGTTCAGCTAAGCTGGGGGCCTATTTTTAGTAGTGAGAATTTGTTAGTTAATTCCACAAATTTGAGCTTGGTTGCTCAGCCCCTTGCTGCTAGTAAAGTCTCTTTTCTTTTCCCCTCTGGGAACCAGCCTTTGGGGGAGGGGTGCTGGCCACTGTTAGGTCGGGGGAACGGGGAAGGGTACTGCAACTGGAGCTGCGGAGTCTGTGTCACCTCTCCCAACATGCCTTCCGGAAGTGATGAACTGCCCCTTCCGGACGTCACCTGACCTCCTTCCTTAAAAGCTGCCGGCGCCGAAGCCCACATGCGCACTCACCTCCCTCCATCTTGGGTTTGGTGTGTTCTGCCCGGGAGCACAGAAATAACCCCCCCCCCCACTTTAAATTTCCTGGTGTACCTTTCTTCTTTCTCACCCTTTTGCCTCCTAAACCTTTCATCTGGTGCCAGAAACCCGGGAGAGGAGCATGGGTGCCGCCTGCCTGGCCAGAGGTGCCCCGGCTTCCTCTCTCCTCCTTCCTCCACATAGCTAGTAATAAGGGATCCTTCGGCCCGCCGCTGCATCCACCACAGATTGGGTAAGTTCCTTCCCTCCTAGCCCTGCTGCCGGGTCTCACCATTCCGAGAGAGCCTGTCTGTTAATTATTCTCTGAAAACCGTGAATTCATGTCAGGTTCTTTTCCGAGGGCTGAGGTGAATGGGGATGCCTGCAAGCCTCATACCCTTTTACTGGGACTCAAAAAGCTGTGGGGAAGCCCCACTTCTCGTTTCCCTCCCAAATTCAGGTCCAGGACCCGAAAGGGCCTCAAACCAGGGTGAGACGTCCCCTGGCGAGATGAGCCCCCGCTCGTAAGAGCTCCAAGGGCTCTCTCAGTGCGTTGGGATGCTGACACCCCTTGGGCCAGTCCTTTCTCCTTTGAGACCTGTTAGTATGGGCAATAAATCCTCAAAAACCAAACCTTATACTCCTCTGGGTTGTCTCTTGACTAACCTATCCACACTGGATTTACTTCCAGACATCCGGCCAAAACGCCTCACTTACTTTTGTAAAAAGGCTTGGCCCCAATATCAATTGGATAATGATTCTCATTGGCCTGAGGATGGGACTTTCAATTTTAATATCCTTATGAACCTCCGCAGCTTTTGCCAGAGGAATGACGAATGGGCCGAAATTCCTCATGTCCAGGCATTTTTTCCTTCTGCACTCCCGCCCCTCCCTTTGTACCTCCTGCTCTATGGCTCAGGTTCTCCTAGCCAAGGAAACTCCCAAATCCCCACTTTTCTCTGAAGAAATTTCCTCCTTTTCTGACCCCCTCAATTCATCTTCCTTTAAAAGACCAGGGCCACCACCACATCTTGTGAAACTATCCTCCTCTCCCTCACTCTACCCTACCCTCCCTCCAGCAGCGCTCCAGTCGCCATCTTGCCTTTCCCTCCCCACTTCTGCTTCGGCGACATCTCAGTCGCCATCTTTTCCTCCTCTTCCTCCTTCTGTTCCAGTGAAGTACTGGCTGCCATCTTGCCCTCCTCTCTCCCCTTCCATGCCGGCGGCACTCCCGCCGCTATCTTGCCTTTCTCTTCCTCCTTCTCCACCAGCGGCGCTCCAGCCACCATCTTACCCCCTTTCTCCCCCCGCTCTGGCAGCATTCCAGCTGCCATCTTATCTTTCCCTTCCTCCTTCTACTCCAAAGGCTCTCCCATTACCGGTATGCCCCCCACCCCCTGCTTTGGCTATCTAGCTAATGCTTACGACCTCACCTGGCATGACATTCATGTAATCTGCTCTTCTTCCCTCACTACAGATGAAATGGACCACATTTTCAATGCAGCCAGGGCTCATGCTAACCAGGTGCATATAACTGACCACACCATGCCGGTAGGGGCTGAGGCAGTGCTAGACCAAGAGCCAGGGTGGGAATATCAGGTTAACACTCCAGTGGGAAGAAACGGGCAGACTAGATGGGACAAAATGCTTACATGCCTCATAGCCAGCATGCAGAAAGCTTCACATAGAGTAATAAACTTCCATAAGCTAAGGGAAGTTACCCAGGGTCCTGATGAAAACCCGGCCACTTTTCTACACCGGCTCACAGAAGCCCTCTCCCAATATACCCATCTAGACCCTGACTCAGAGGCTGATAAAACTGTTTTAGCCACACACTTTATATCCCAATTGGCTCCAGATATAAGGCGTAAACTTAGAAAAATTGAGGACGGTCCTCAGGCCCCTATCTGTGACCTGGTAAACACGGCCTTTAAAATTTTTAATACTCGTGATAAACTAGAGAGGGCAGAAAAGGAATCCCGGGACCGCCGAAAGGAGAATTTACAAACCCAATCCCTAATTGCGGCTCTGCGGCTCACTTCAATGGAGAAGAAGCCAGCTACAAGTAATCCACCACCAGGAAAGTGCTTCAAATCTGGCCTCGATGGACACTTGTCCCACCAGTGCCCCAATCCTCGACCGCCCAAGGGACCATGCCCTCTCTGTGATATAAAGGGACATTGGAAAAGTGACTGCCCCTCAGTGCCTGGCCGTGGAGGGGCCATCCTTCCAACCCCTAATCCACCGCTAGCAGTCCTGGGCCTGGCCACTGACGACTGATGACACCTGGCCTCAGCGACCCTAATCACCCTCGTGGAGCCCAGGGTAACAATCAAGGTAGCGGGTAAGTCCACCTCCTTTTTAGTGGACACAGGGGCTACCTTTTCTGTCCTCCCCTCTTACTCAGGTCAACTCCTTCCTTCCCAGGTCGTGGTTATGGGCATAGACAGCCGTCCTTCACGCCCCTTAACTACTGGACTGCTTACATGTTTAATAGAAGGGTACCCCATTACACATTCTTTCTTAGTAATGCCTTCTTGCCCTAGCCCACTAATGGGGCTAGATCTTCTTGCCAAATTAGGAGCCTCACTACACTGGATAAAAAACTCTCAAAGAAAACTTCATAGCAAGTGCCAAACTAACGTCACTATTCACAATACCACCCATGTCCCTAAAGGACAATATTTCTGGTGTAATGAAACTCTTGCCAACTGCCTTAATTCCACTGTCCCAGGACCATGCTTCCTGGTAACTATTGTTCCTCAATTGACCCTCTATGGGGAGTCCAAACTAACTTGGCTACTGCCCTCTCCTTGCTCAAAAAGGGCTGCCTTTCTTCCTATCCTAGTAGGCACCAGCCTAACTGCTTCAGTTGCAGCCTCAGCCACAGTGGGAGGGGCGCTGGGACACAATATTTTGACCTCTCGAAGCTTCGAGGCTCGACTACAGGTAGCCCTGGAGTCAACATCAGAATCCCTCTCCTCTCTACAATGCCAACTCACCTCACTAGCCCAGGTAACTCTTCAAAATCGACAGGCCTTAGACCTGCTGACAGCCGAAAGGGGAGGAACGTGTATATTCCTCCAAGAGGAGTGCTGCTATTGCATCAATGAGTCGGGTCTGGTGGAGCAAAATATTCAGGCCCTGAACAGACTGGGAGATGATCTTTGCCACAGAGGGTGGGGAGCCAACTCTGCCTTAAGCTGGTTTTCTTCCCCCCTGGCGACATGGCTCCTCCCGCTGCTAGGACCAGTTATCCTAATCTATCTCTTTTTCCTCCTGGCTCCCTGCCTCCTCAACTTCCTTCAGGGATGCATGAAGGAACTATCCCAGGTGGCAGTCAACCAGGTGCTCCTGCATCATTATCATCACCTGCCTTTCTCACCAGATTCCTACAGCCAGCCTCCCCACTCCCCTGGCCATGATGGTTCCAGCCTATAACACCGCGCCACCCCATTACAGCAGGAAGTAGCCAGAAAGATCTCGGCACCCTATTATCACAGAAAGGCTGGAATGTTAAGTCGGGGGAATGGGGAAGGGCACTGCAACTGGAGCTGCGGAGTCTGTGTCACCCCTCCAACATGGCTTCCGGAACTGATGAACCGCCCCTTCCGGATGTCACCTGACCTCCATCCTTAAAAGCTGCCCGTGCCGAAGCCCACGTGCGCACTCACCTTCCTCCATCTTGGGTTTGGTGAGTTCTGCCCGGGAGCACAGAAATAACCCCCCCACACTTTAAATTTCCTGGTGTACCTTTCTTCTTTCTCACCCTTTTGCTTCCTAAACCTTTCGGCCACCACGGCTTGGGGGACTCATGGTTCTCAGTGGGACCGCAGATGGTCCAGCTTGTTCAGAGTGGTGCATGCTGTGTGTCCGGTCACTGATGTGGCCCCAGCAGTTGTTCTGTACTGTTCCTGGGTATTTACTAGCTGCTCTGGAGGATGAACTAAATTTCACTCCTCACTAAGCCGCCATCTTGACTCTATTTCCCTTTGTAGAATCTTATATATTGCCCTAGGTGTTCTTTAAGGTTGGCTGGAATAGTTTTGGTTGGGATTTGGCAAGTTATGATAGATAGCAATGTTTAACTGAAGCTTCCATAAGAGTGACCTTCAGAGTAGCCTCTCGACTCTATTTGAACTCTCAGCCACTCATACTTTATTAGTTACATTTCTTTTCCCCCTTTGATCAGGATGGAATTGTTGATCCCACAGTGCCAGGGCTGGACTCATCCATGGCATCATCTCCCATGCTGCCAGGGAGACTTTTACCCCTGGATGTCATGTCCCATGTAGGGGGAAGGGCAGTGATTTCATTTGCAAAGTTGGGCTTAGAGAGAGTGAGACCACATCTGAGCAACAGAAGAGGTCCTCCATAAGTAACTCTTAGGCATGCCTATAGGTAGGATAAGCTTCTGTGTTACATACATAAGCTTCACAAGAGTAAGTTTCAAGATCAAGGGCTTGGCCTATTGACTTGGGTGCCCCTAATGTTCAAAACAGTATCAGGGGTTTCCTTGGTGGTAAAGTTTAATACTTCCATATTTTTTTCTCCCATCCCTCAAGGGACTTTGCCAATACTTTTTGATTATCTGCTGAATATATTCTAGGATGTATGCATGCATGACATTAAGCTATACAGAATTAAAGGCCCTCATTTTTATTCTGGGCTCCCTGTGTTTTGATTGTTCAAATGAGCTATGCAGACAGGTTGAGTTAGATTATGTTCTACAGAAAATTTAAGGTCCAGACAAAATAAACCTTTCTTTCTTTGGTCTCAAAGAGCAAGTGCAGTTCTAAAATATAGACAATGTCTTCTTTACACCTGTGTTCCGAGTTACCTGAATCCTGACATGATTGGCTTCATTCTTATCTGTAAATACCAAGTTATACATATATAAAACAGCATCACAAAATCCAGAAATAATAATTACCACTCTGTACTAAATGTGTTTGCTCTAAGAACTTACAATCTAGGCCCCAGTTTTCTTATAAGCATTTTCCAAAGGAGACCATACAATAATTTGTTCTTTCGTTTCTGGCTTATTTTGCCTTACCAAATGTCCCACAGGTTCATTCAAATTGTTGCAAGCCTCACGACTTTGTTCCTTTTTGTAGTAGCACAATATTTGATTATAAGTATACAACATCATTCGCCAATCTACTTCTCAGTCAGTGCATCCTTCAGCCACCTGCATTCATTAGGCATCATGTATAATGCCCAATGTCCACAGCCCGTCAACACTCAATATTAGATAATTTCATTGTTTCCAACAAAAAAAATAAGAAATAAACACACCCTCACCAAATAGGAAATCTAAACCTCCCCTTAACTCTTGTCCCTCCCCCTATTATTTACCCCTGCTGTTGCTTTGGTACTGCTGGTGTTTTCCTATTAAACATAGCCAATACATGCAATAGCAGATTTCCCCCTGTACTCTGAACTTAAACACTCATTCTACACAAATCATATCTTCAAAGTTGTTCTTGCAAAAACTTATTTATATTTCTAGTTTTAATCAGTGGGACACATAGGTCTATACAACCCCTTTCAATCATGTTCACCTTCCATATGGTAATATTAATTATAGAACCACTAGAGAACCGCATTCACTACTATCTATTCCCTTACATTTGAGTCCAACCTCATTAGTTAACCGTTCACCCATCTGTAGCTTCTGTGTATCTCTAAGTCCCCCATATTCTGTATTATAAGCCTCTGATTTTACCTTTACCATGGTTATAAAAGTGGAGCCATATAGTATCTATCTTTTCAGGCCTGTTTTATTTCACTCAGTATTATGTCCTCAAGGTCATCCATCTTGTCATGTGCTTCAGGATGTCATTTTGTCTTACTGCCGCATAATATTCCATTGTATGTGTTCTAGTTTGCTAGCTGCTGGAATGCAACACACAAGAGATGGATTGGCTTTTGATAAAAGGGAACTAATTTTGTTAGTTCTTCAGAGGAAAGGCAGCTAACTTTCATCTGAGGTTCTTTCTTACGTGGGAAGGCTCAGGGTAATCTCTGCTGGCCTTCTCTCCAGGCCTTTGGGTTCCAACAACTTTCCCCAGGGTGATTTCTTTCTGCATCTCCAAAGGCCTGGGCTGAGCTGCGAGGGCTGAGATGAGGAATGCCGAGCTGCTTGGGCTATGCTACCTTGTGCTCTCTCATTTGAGCACCAGCCAATTAAGTCAAATGTAATTCATCGCAGCAGGCATGCCTCCTAGCTGACTGCAGATGCAAATCTGCAACAGATGAGGTTCATGTACCATTGACTCATGTCCACAGCAACAGAACTAGGTGCCTTCACCTGGCCAAGTTGACAACTGAATCTAACTACCACAATGCCCTTTATCATATTGAGGAAATTATGTTTCTTTCCTATCTTTTGAAGTGTTTTATCAGAAAAGGATGTTGAATTTTGTTAGTTGCTTTTTCAGCATTAATCAAGATGACCATGTGATTTTTCCCTTTCAATTTGTTCATGTGCTGTATTACATTAATTGATTTTCTTGCATTGAATCATCCTTGCATTCCTGGTATAAACCCCACTTGGTTGTGGAATATAATTATTTTAATGTGTTGTTGGATTCAATTTGCTAGTATTTTGTTCAAAATTTTTGCATCTATGTTCATTATGTAGATTGGCCTATAGTTTTCCTTACAGCATCTTTACCTGGTTTTGGTATTAAAATGATATTCACTTCATAAAATGAGTTAGTGTTCCTTTTTCCTCAATTTTTTGGAAAAGTTTGAGCAGGATTGATGTTAATTCTTTTTGGAATGTTTGATAAAATTCCCCTGTGAAGTCATCTGACCCTGGACTTTTCTTTGTAGGAAGATTTTTGATGACTGAATCTCTTGTGAATGGTTTGTTTAAATCTTCTATTTCTTCCTGAGTCTGTGTAGTTCCAGGAATTTGTCCATTTTATCTAAGTCGTCTAATTTGTTGGCATATAGTTCTTCATAGTATCGTCTTATGAGTTTTTATTTCTTCAAGTTCTGTGGTAACACACCCCTTCTCATTTCTGATTTTATTTGCATCCTCTCTCTTTTTTTCTTTTTCAGTCTTGCTAGTGGCCCATCAATTTTATTGATTTTCTCAAAGAATAAAGTTTTGGTTTTATTGATTCTTTCAATTGTTCTTTTGTTCTCCCATTCATTTAACTCTGCTTTAGTCTTGTTATTTCTCTTCTTCTATTTGCTCTTTCTTGTTTTTTCATACAAGCATTCAGGGCAATAAGTTTCTCTCTCATCACTGCCTTTCCCACATCTCATCAGTTCTGATGTGCTGTATTCTCATTTTCATTCATCTCCAGATAGCTACTGATTTCTCTAGCAATTTCTTCTTTGATCCACTGGTTGTTATTTAATCTCCATATATTTGTGAAAGTTCTCATTCTTTGGTGGTTATTGATATCCAGCTTCATTCCATGTGTTCAGAGAAAATGCTCTGAATAATTTCAAAGTTTTTAAATGTATAAAGACCTGTTTGTGCCCCAATACATAATCTATTCTGGGGAATGTTCCATGAGCACTAGAGAAGAAGGTATAGCCTGGTGTTTTGGGGCGTAATGACCTATATATGTCTGTTACATCTAATTCCTTTATCAAGTTGTTTAACTTTTCTATTTTCTTGTTGATCTTCTCTCTGGTTGTTCTATCTATAAAGGAAAGTGGTGTATTGAAGTCTCCTATGATTATCGTTGAAATATCTATTACTCCCTTCAGTTTTACCAATGTCTGTCTCATGTACTTAGGAGCTACTTAGTTGGGAGCATAAACATTTATGATTATTATTTCTTCTTGGTGAAGTGTTCCTCTTATTACCATATAGTGTCCTTCTTTGTCTCTTATGATGTCTTTACATTTAAAGTTTATTTTGTTCAATATTAGTTTCTTTTGCTTACAACTTGCGTGGAACATCTTTTTTCATCCTTTCACTTTCAATTTATTTGTATCCTTGTGTCTAAAATGAGTCTCTTGTAAGCAGCATATAGCTGGATTATATTTGTTAATCCATTCTGCCAATCCATATCGTTTAATTGGTACGTTTAGTCCGTTAACATTCAAAGTTATTATTGAAAAGGCGTTTCTTGAATACACCATTTTATCTTTTGGATTTTATTTGACAGATCTATATATTCTTTTCCCTCTTTCTCCTTATATCATTTAAGTTACCCTTATTTGGTCTCTTCAGTTCTATGCCCTCCTCTAGACCTCCCTCTCCTAACCTTTTGTTTTTCAACTGGCATATCTTCCTTTAGTATTTGTTGTAGGGCTAGTCTCTTATGAGAAATTCTTTCAGGATTTGTTTGTGAAAATTTTAATCTCTCTCGGTTTTGAAGAACAATTTGGCTGGGTCCAGAATTCTTGGAAGTTTTTCTCTTTCAGGATCTTAAATATATCATATCACTCCCTTCTTGCCTCCATACTTTCAATTGAATAGTCTGAACTCAGTCTTACGTTGTTACCCTTGTGTGTAGTTGATTGTTTTTCTTTTGCTACTTGCAGGATTTTCTGCTTGTCTTCAACATTTGACAGACTGAGTAGTATGTGTCTTAGGGAAGGGAAGGCCTATTTGGATTTATTCTATTTGGAGTTCATTGGGCTTCTTTGATTTGCATATTTATGTCTTTTATAAAGGTTGGGAAGTTTTCTCCCATTATATCCTCCACTAATATTCCCAGCCCTTTACTCTTCTCTTCTCTTTCTGGGACACCAATGATTCTTATATTTATGTGCTTTGTTTTGTCCAACATTTCCCTGAGATCCAATTCAATTTTTTTCCATGTTTTTTGCCATTTGCTGTTTTGAGTGTTCAAAATCAGCTGTCATCTCCTATAATTTGCTTATTCTTTCTTCCACCTCTTCAAATCTGCTGTTGTGCATCTCTAGTATGTTTTTTATTTGGTCTACAGCATCTTTAATCTCTGTGACATCTGCTATTTTTCTATTTATTCTTTCAAATTCCTCTTTATGCTCTTCTAGTGTCTTCTTGATCTCCTTTATGTCATTAGCCATCCCATTAATTTTATTTAGTAGAGTTATATGAACACCTTTGATTAGTTGTTCCAACATCTGTGTCTCCTGTGGTGTTTTAATTTGGTCATTAGGCTGGGCTATATCTGTCTGCATTGTGATATGTTTAGTGATTTTCTGTTGTCCTCACAGTATGTAAATATCTCAATTGATTAACTTTGTAGGTTTATTTCCTTCAGTAATCTAAAGCTTTGTATGTGTGGGATGGATGTGCAGCAGGATGCAGGGCACAACAGTGCGGTGATTTGTTGCAGCACAGGTATACGAACAGGTTGGGGATGGTACGCTGGTGCCTCTGAGTGTGGTTGCCCAGGGGTGGGGAGGATGTGGCTGTGCAGGTGCATGGATCTATGGGGGGGGGGCCCTGGTGTGCACTGGTCTAGGGCATGGGGCACTTGGTGGATACTGGCAGAGCTCAGGGCAAGTTGGTGTTACCCCTGCATAGGCTGGGGGTGGATGTGACCCAGCTGCTATGCAGGTTGGTGCTTTCCCACAGTTGGGGGGCATGACTGGCGGCTGTGTGCATGCAGAGACCTGGGAGAGCTGTAAACTGATGTACACGTTTGAAGAGCTCAGGGGGGTGGGGGGGTTGCAGGACTGCATGGGCTGTGGGTGGGTGTATCTTGGGTATGGAGGTAAATGCCTGTAGCCTTTATGCACTGGTGACCCCCTACAGGGGGAGGTAGGGCTCAGAAGGGGCGGGGTGAGACTGCACTTTTGCAGGAGAGGTGGGTTGGGCTGGTACATGTGCTTGGTGTGGGAGTGTGGGGTGGGTATGTGTGCAAGGGGGGTTGGCAGGGCAAGGATGCACAGGGAGGGGAGTGGGTATGGGGTTCATGTGTGTGGGGTGTGGGGTTTGTTGTGGGTCATGGGGCTGTGGTGGTGTGGGTAGTGCATTCAAGGAGTGCAGCTTGGCTTCCTTCCCAGTCCCTGTCTCCTCAACCACGTACTCCTGAGTGCTCTGGGTTTCCACATTAGGCTGTTTGCAGCAGCTGGATGGTCACTGGGTCTCTGCTTCTCAGGTCCTTAGCTTTTGCAACCAGGGCCTCCCTATGTGGTGCAGAAGACCCTCCCAAGTCACTTACACCCTGGAAGAGCCATCTCAGTTGGCTTTCCATCCTTTCCCTAGCTGTTCCTTGGTGCAGGGGTGAACTCAACCTATCCTATTCCATCACCTTCCGGGACTCTTCTTCATCTTTTTTAAACAGCTGCTGTACGGGGTAATACTGACTTTCATAGCTCAGGACTCAAGCTCTGAGTCTCAGGTACACACAGAAAACCGATGTTCCAGGGAATGATGGGGTTATACACGAAGAACTTTGCATCTGAGAATTTAGAAATAACAATTACAACTCATGAATATATGTAACTGCTGTATGAGCTTACATTCTAGGAACCTTTACAATAAGCCTTCCCAAGATAACTCATGCTCTCAAATTCAATTTTCAGAGTTTGCACATTATAGTTAGTTCATATTAGTGAGGCATTATAATATTTGTGTTTTCCCTTCTGGCTTATTTCACTCAATTTTGATTGGTATTGCATTGAATCTGTAGACCAATTTGGGTAGAACTGACATCTTAATGACATTCAACCTTCCTATCCATGAGTACAGAATGTCTTTCCACCTATTTAGATCTTCTTTAATTTCTTATAGCAATATATGTAGTTTCCTGTGTATAGGTCTTTAACATCCCAGGTTAAGTTTATTCCTAGATACTTGATTTTTTTAGTGGCTATTTGAATGGATTTTTTTTTTTCTGTAATTGTCTCCTCAGTTACATCATTACTTGTGTATAGAAACATTACTGATTTTTGTACATTGATCTCGCATCCCACTACTTTGCTGAAATTCTTTATTAGCTCAAGTAGCTTTGTCATAGATTTCTCAGAATTTTCCAAGTATGGGATCATGTCATCTTTAAATAATGAAAGTTTTACTTCTTCCTTTTCTATTTGGATGCCTTTTATTCCTTTCTCCTTCCTGATCATTCTAGTTAGAACTTCTAATACACGGTGTTGAGTAATAGTGGTGACAATGATCATCCTTGCATCATTCCTGATTTTAGGGGGAATGCTTTCAATCTTGCACCATTAAGTATGATGCTGGCTACGGGTTTTTCATTTGTGCTCTTTATGAAATTGAGGAAATTTCCCTTGATTCCCACCTTTTGAAGTGTTTTTATCAGAAAAGGATGCTGAATTTTGTCGAATGCTTTCTTCAGCATCAATTGATACACCCATGTGATTTTTCCCTTTCAATTTGTTAATGTGCTGTATTACATTGATTGAGTTTCCTTGTTGAACCACTCTTGGATTCCTGGTATAAACCCCACTTAGTCGTGATGTATAATTCTTTTATTTGCCATTGGATTTGACTTGCTAGTATTTGGGTGAGAATTTTTGCATCTATGTTCACTAGGGAGATTGGCCTATAATTTTCCTTTCTGTAGTGTCTTTATCCAGTTTTGGTACTAGAGTGATGCTAGTTTCATAAACTGTGTTAGGTAGTGTTCATTTTCCCCCAATTTTTTTGAAGGGTTTAAGCAGGAGTGGTAGTTCTTTTTGAAATGTTTGATAAAATTCCACTTTAAAATGTCTGGCTGTGGGCTTTTCTTTGTAGGAAGATTTTTGATGACTGATTGAATCTCTCCTTGAAATTGATTGGTTGAAATTGATTTCTTCTCGAGTCAGTGAAGGTTGTTCGTGTGTTTCTAGAAATTTGTCCATTTCATCTAGGTTGTCTAGTTTATTGGTGTATTCATAGGATCCACCTATAATTTTTAAAATTTCTTTAGGATCCATGGTAATGACCCCTCCTCCTTTCTGATTTTGTTATTTGCATCCTCTCTCTTTTCTCTTTTGTTAGACTAGCAGTGAGTCCATCTATTTTATTGACTTTCTGAAAGAACCAAGTTTTAATTTTATTGATTCTTTCTTTTTGCTCTCCAGTTTGATTATTTCTGCTTTAATCTTTGTTATTTCTATTCTTCTTCTTACTTTGAGGTTTGCTGTTCTTTCTCTAATTCCTCCAGGGAAGCAGTTATGTCTGTGTTTGGCTTATTCTTCTTTTTTCAATATAGGTGTTTAGGGCAATAAATTTCCCTCACAGCATTGTCTTTGCAGCATCCCATACATTCTCATATGTTGTATTTCATTTTCATTTGTCTCCAGATATTTACCGATTTCTCTAACAATTTCTTCTTTGACCCACTGATTATTTAAGAATGTGTTGTTTAATATCCATGTTTTTGTGAAAGTTCTGGTTCTTTGGTGGTTATTGATTTCCAGCTTCATTCCGTTGTGATCAGAGAAAGTGCTTTGAATCATTTCCATCTTACTAAATTTATAAAACCTGTTTTGTGTCCCATCTTATGATCTATCTTGGAGAATGTTCCATAAGCATTAAAGAAGAATGTATATGCTGTCGTTCTGAGTATAATGATCTATATATGTCTTTTAGGTCTAATTCCTTTATCACACGTTTGCGTGATCTTTTGCTCCCTTCAGTATTACCAATTTTTCCTCATATACTTCAGAGCTCCTTTTTGGGGAACATAAACACTTATGGTTATTACTTCTTCTTGGTGAACTGTTCTTTTTATTAATATGCAGTGTCCTTTCTTAACTCGTATGACAACTTTACATTTAAAATCTATTTTATCTGATATTAGTATAGCTACTTCTGCTTTCTTTTGGGTACAGCTTACATAGAACATCTTTTTCCATCCTTTCCCTTTCAATCTATTTGTATCCTTGGGTCTAAGATGAGTCTATTGCAAGGAGCATATAGATGGGTTATGTTTTTAAATCCATACTACCAATCTTTATCTTTTAATTGGTGAGTTTAGTCCATTGCCATTTAAAGTTATTACTGTAACAGCAGTTCTTGAGTTTACCATATTATCCTTTAGTTTTTATTTGTCAGATCTTATATATTCTTTTCCCTCTCTCTCTTTTTATTCTTTAAGCTGCCCTTACTGATACTCTTCAATTCTGTGCCCTCCTGCAGATCTCTCTCTCTCCTGTGTCTTTTTTTTTTTTTGGCTGACAGAGCTCCCTTTAGTATTCCTTGTAGGGCAGGTCTTTTGTTGACAAATTCTCATAGCCTTTGTTGTCTCAGAAGATTTTAATCTCTCCCTCAAGGACACCTTTGCTAGATAAAGAACCCTTGGCTTGAAGTCTTTTTCATTCAGGATCTTAAATATATCTCACCAATGTCTTCTTCCTCTTCTTCTTCTTTTTTTTTTTTTTTAGCAATATTCTACTATTTTTAATCTACAAAATGTAATTTCATGGGTTCACTTTAAGAGATTAATGTGTATTCTTCCAGAATCCTCTCCTACATGCAGTAAGTATGGTGGTTTTAAAACATGGTCAGAAATACTTTGACAGTCTTAAGAAGTGGAGTCTTTGCCCCCTCCTCTGGAATTCAGGTGTCTTCTGACTGCTTTGACAGCAGTGTATGGCATACAGAATGCGCTGTGACTTCTGAGGCTGGCTTATAAGTGACCAGGTGGTCTCTGCTTTTTTGAAAATTTTTTTATTAATTAAAAATTAAAGAAACAAAATAAAACAACATAATCAGTAATTCACAATATCATCGCTTAGTTGCATATTCATCATTTCTTAGAACATTTGCATTAATTCAGAAAAAGACAATAGAAAAAGAAATAAAATGAACACAGTAAAGAAAAAAAAAAAGATTATACCTACCATACCCCTTACCCCTTGCTTTCATTGATCACTAGCATTTCAAACTAAATTTATTTTAGCATTTGTTCCCCCTATTATTTATTTTTATTCCATATGTTCTACTCCTTTGTTGACAAGGTAGATAAAAGGAGCATAAGACACAAGGTTTTCACAGTCACACAGTCACATTGTGACAGCTGTATCATTATTCAACCATCCTCAAGAAACATGGCTACTGGAACACAGCTCTACATTTTAAGGCAGTTACCTCCAGCCTCTCCATTACATCTTGAATAACAAGATGATATCTACTTGATATATAAGAATAACCTCCAGGATAACCTCTTGACTCTGTTTGGAATCTCTCAGCCATTGACACTTTGCCTCCTTTTACTGTTCCCCCTTTTGGTCGAGAAGGTTTTCTCAATTCCTTGATGCTAAGTCTTAGCTCATTCTAGGGTTTTTCTCAATCCCTTGATGCTGAGTCTCCACTCATTCCAAGATCTCTGTCCCACATTGCCAGGAAGGTCCACACCCCTGGGAGTCATGTCCCACGTAGAGAGGGGTAAGGTGGTGAGACTGCTCATTGTGTTGGCTGGAGAGAGAGGCCACATCTGAGCAACAAAAGAGGCTCTCTTGGGGGTGACTCTTAGGCCTAAATTTTAAGTAGACTTGACCTATCCTTTTTGGGGTTAAGTTTCATATGAACAACCCCCAAGACTGGGGGCTCAGCCTATAGCTATGGTTGTCCACACTGCTTGTGAGAATATCAAGAATTCAACTTGGGGAAGTTGAATTTCT